>AWUE01017041.1:0-43454 GCA_001974825.2 Corchorus olitorius
AACCTTTTTTTTATATAAAAAGTTACTAAAATCATCCAAGAGCGCAATTAGGTTTGTAGAGAGCATTATAGCTATTTTAATACCTTTTATAATTTTTAGTAATTTTAGATTACAAGATTAATAACATTCATAATTGACGAAAATTATTAAAAGTAATAAAAACATAAGATTACTGAATTTGTTGATAGGACTATAACTTCTTCTTTTTTTCTTTTATAATCTTCGCAACTTTTTTTACTAATCTTAGATATGAAAATTATACTTCTCATTAAATTGATAAAATGCTACTAAATTTATTAAAGATGTTATAGGTTACTAAAGTACCTTATACTATAAAATTTTTTATAACCTTTATAACTTTTTTAACAACCTTAAAGAAGAACATTGACAAATGTCATTATTGATAAAGGCTACTAAAATTACTAACAGTATAAGGTTAATTACTGAATTTATTGATAAAATTCAAAAACCTTTGATAACTTAAATAGTTTTTTAATGAACATTTGATGAGGAAATTGATAATCTTATTCTTATTCTTTTTTTTTTTTGCATCAAAGATCGATAACCTTCTTAATTGATTAATGTTTAACTTTCGTACTTAATAGCCCTGTAGTTTTTTTAGTAAATTCAAATAAGAAAATTGATAACCTTCCTTCATTATTGAAGATAACCATAATTGTATAATAATTTAAGTTTTTTTTTGTTCGTTCAATGAGATTAATTATTTCAAATCTCTGTAAACTAAATGACCAGATTTTGATGTTTAATTAATCAAAATTTATGAAAATGAAAAGTATGCATGTGTAGAATATATGATTTATCAATTATTAGCATTCGTGCAGCGCACGTGCTTTAACTAGTATATATATATATATATATCTGTGTGTAAAAATCTTCTATACAGATGGTGGGAGACAACTGAAGTTGAACAATTTGGAAGAGCTTGATTTGGCTGGCAATATGCTTAATAGCAGTGTATTTGAATCTCTAAAGGGGCTTTGGAATCTGAAATCTTTAATTTTAATGAGCAACCAATTGAAAGGATCAATAGATACACAAGGTATATTTAATTTAGCTTATCTTTTAACTATAAATTTTGGGTATGTCTGGTGTAAATGATGGGTAGAATTGGATTATACTATTTTGTATACTGTACGTAATATTTTTGGACAACTTAATGAAGTGTATATGTTTTTTCCTTTTTCTCTTTTTTTTTTTTTCTTAACAGACTTAGGTGTGTTTACCAATTTAGAGAGGCTAGACATCAGCTATAATGAGCTAAACGGATTTCTGAGCGGTAAAGGTATGATTAAAATTCTTTCTATCTCTTTTTAGTTCTTCCGAGAAAGGACCTACCTAGAGCAGTGGGTGCGAAGTCTTAAATCCGAGACTTCTTTTAGATGAATTTCGGTTTAATGGATAAAATGACATTTGAACTATCATTAAATGGAAAAAATATCCCTCAACTTTTAATTAGGACAATTAATCCAAATCCATCTGATTCCTAATTTTGGGATATTTTAGCCCCTTTTAGGGACCATTTTGTCATTTTTGTCAAACTTCGAAGGTTAATTTGTCATTTTTTTTGTCAAAATTCGAGGGTAATTTTGTTCATCAATTTTGAGTCATTTACTTGTTTTATTTCATGTGACTAGTGTTAGTCCAATGAGGTGTTAAATTGTTTCAAAATAAAATCTACGGGTTAAATTGTCCCAATAAGTTCAGGGACCATTTTGTCCCTTTAATGATAAGCTGGAGGGCCATTTTGTATATTAAACCGATGAATTTCTAAACTCTAACCATTATAGCTAGTAATAATTAAGTAGTAATTCTTTCATTATCTTTCTTAGTATATGAATGTATTAAAGTACTCCTAAACTGAACATCTTTGGTGAATTAAATTTTATAGGTTGGTGTAATCTACTGAAACTTGAAGAGCTGGATATCAGTAGAAATTCAATCGAGGGAAACCTTCCTTCATGTTTAAGTAATTTAACATTTCTTCAGATGTTAGATATCTCAAACAACCAACTCAATGGAGATTTGGCTCCATTAACAAATCTCACATCACTCAGATTCCTGGCCCTCTCAAAAAATCATTTTCAAGTACCATTGTCATCCATATTATTTTCAAACCTTACTGCCCTCAAGCTCCTCTGGTGTGATGGCAACAAGTTGGCAATGGAATCTGTCGTTTATAATTCAGCCCCAAAGCTCCAACTGAAATACATTAGTTTGTCCGGGTGCACAACAAATCAACCAATCTTAGATGAAGCACTATCTAAGTTCCTCTATTACCAATATGACTTGAGATATATTGATCTCTCGAAGAATAATTTCAGCAAACTTGTCCCTTTTTGGTTGATAGCAAACAACACAGAATTGGAGACACTCATCTTGATTGGCAATTCTTTTACAGGTCCTCTCTCCTTACCACCATTTCCTAATCTTAAGTTATCTTTACTTCACATAGCAGAGAATAATTTAGAAGGTCCAATTCCGACAAATATATGCTCAACTTTTCCCAGTTTAGAATGGTTAGGCTTATCCCAAAATGCCTTGGAAGGTGATATACCTCCTTGTTTTGGTGGTATGAGTCGTTTAGTTATTCTAGAGCTATCCGGGAATCAGTTATCTGGAGGTGTACCAAAAGAGTTAACCATGAATAGCTCATTGAAGATGCTTAAACTATCCAAAAACAAATTGAGTGGAAAGATGGTTCCTACAATATTTAAGTCAAGTACATTATCACAGTTATATTTGGATGGGAATAACTTTGTTGGAGAGTTGCCTGAGATCTCGGGTGATGACTTCGGTGAGCTATTAACTGATATTGATCTAAGGAACAATAGTTTGTGGGGTAAGATTCCAAATTGGATATGGAGTTTGTCATTGTGGAGATTGGATTTGTCCAACAATCATTTTGATGGTACCATTCCCACGGAATTGTGTAACTTGAATAGCCTTCAGTTTTTGGACCTTTCTCAAAATAACTTATCTGGTTCTATACCATCTTGTTTTAATCCACCACTCATAAAACATGTCCACTTGAGCGAAAACAGACTAAGTGGTCCACTGACATATGCATTTTATAACAGCTCCTCATTAAGAACCTTAGATCTCAATGGAAACAACTTGACAGGCAACATTCCAGAATGGATTGGTACACTTTCTGCTTTGAGTGTTCTCCTCTTGAAAGCTAATCACTTGGATGGTGGAATCCCGATTCAGTTATGCAGGCTGCAATCACTGAGTATGATAGATCTTTCTCAAAACATGCTTTCTGGTCATATACCTTCTTGCTTGGGTAATTTAACTCTTGGACCAGAGGATGACAAGGCTAATGTTGTTGACAGTGCGTACATACTTTTAAACATGCAAGCAGTAGCAAAAGACATTGGGATAGAATTGAACGATTATGAAAGGTATAAAATATCACCTACTTATTTTCAGACCTACGTACAACAATCGGTGGAGTTTTCAACAAAGAGTGCATCTTACTCATACAAGGGCTATATTCTCCAGCACATGTCTGGGATTGACCTATCCTGCAATGGCTTAATTGGCGAAATCCCAAGTGAACTGGGGAACCTGAGTGAAATTCACTCACTGAACTTGTCCCACAACAATTTGACTGGAGTTATACCCTCATCCTTTTCAAATCTTAAACAGATTGAGAGTATGGACCTTTCTTACAACAATTTGGCTGGTGAAATCCCCAAGCAACTAGTCGAGTTGAACTCTTTGGAAGTTTTCAGTGTAGCACACAACAACTTATCAGGGTCTACTCCAGAAAGTAAAGCTCAGTTCGGGACCTTTGGTGAAAGCAGTTACGAGGGAAATCCTCTTCTTTGTGGACCTCCGTTGAATAATAGTTGCTCTACTGATCCGCCATCGACGGTGTCAACTGCATCAAATGAAGAAGGGGAAAGTAGTTTGCTGGACATGTACGTTTTCTGTGTGAGCTTTTTCGTTGTTTATGTAGCTGTCTTGTTGGTAATTGTTGTTGTCCTTTACATAAACCCATATTGGCGACGATTATGGTTTCTTTTCATTGAGGATTGCATTGATACTTGTCGCTACTCAAAGGTGGGAAGGTTTATCGTGTTCCACATCTTCAAAAAATGTGCTTAGCTGTCTTGAAAGCTCTTCAGATTTTTACTTTCACATGAATGGGTTGAAGATGGGAAGAAACTGATTTCTGTCAAAGCTCTATCTTAGGTTGTATGTGTTTCGCTTTGTAAGAACTATATATGTTTTTGGTTTTTGTATTTTCTTTTCAAAATATGTTCTGATTTTATGGTATTTTATACAACTACACAGGTATATGATTCTCTGTTCTCGTTGAGGAACTTTTTATAAATGTCTAGAATATGATTTATTTTCGTCGAGTCTAGTCTTAATTAGTAAGTAAATAAATATATTACCAAACTTAATTAGTCTTAATTAGTCTAGTCTTAATTTACTTGTAGCCTCTTCCCCAAACTTAACTAAATTGATTTTAAGATATTTCAAATTTGGCTATTTGCCTATTATTGCCATTTTAATACCGAGTAAGATCTTCACTTATTCTAAACATAAAGCGAATAAGTGTTTATATTGTTTTTTTAACATAAGAACATGTAAATGAAAACTAAGGTCGTAAGACACCCTCCCCTATATCCTTTCATCTTGAAGAAGAGGCAATAGTTGTACTTTTACCGGAGGTTCATGTTGGACATACAAGAAGTATGTGATGATATTTAAAAGTCTTATATCACAAATTGTTTTGGTATTAAGAGTTCTTATGCTTTACATAGCATTGGACTATGTGGGCCTATTAGAAGCAAAGTTTAAGTGGAAGTCTCACGCACACATGAGAAGGCTTAAGCCTTTGAAATCCAGACGCGACGGCTTGGCTCGATATTTTCCTTTTGCACCTTGCTAATAAGCCCAAATTAATCTACAGATTTTTATTTAGCCTGATGACTTTTTCCAAGTCAATTATAAGTATAACTAGTGTTGACGGAATCAGACTGGTCGGTTGAACAGGTTCAATCGAGAATCGGCTAAAGATCCGATTCTGTTATACATATGAAATTGTCGATCAAGAATCGGATAAATCGGATAATTGAACCTGGAATCGGACCAGATTGAGCAGAAAAACACAGATTTATATAATATTTTAATATAAAACATATTTTTAAAGATAATTTATATTTAAAAATAATATTTTTTAACAAAGCGATCAGACCACCCAAGCCTCCGATCAGTCGTTCAATTACATTTTTTTGTGGATGTTTATTATTTTATGGTATAAATATTAATTATGTCAAAAATATATCAACTAAAAATACTAGTGATAAAAACTAAAAATAACTT
This sequence comes from Corchorus olitorius, assembly GCA_001974825.2. Taxonomy (NCBI): domain Eukaryota; kingdom Viridiplantae; phylum Streptophyta; class Magnoliopsida; order Malvales; family Malvaceae; genus Corchorus; species Corchorus olitorius. The sequence goes on from AWUE01017041.1 coordinate 5,362, forward strand.
TTATCAATGAAGTGAGAGGTCATGAGTTCAAATTCTACCATCTTCAAATTTTTTTTAACAATTTTAAAACATAAAAATTCAGGTAAAAATATGTTTTATATTAAAATATTGTCTAAATCCGGATTTTCCAGCTCAATTTGGTCCGGTTCTTGATCGGTCCATTGATCGGCGGTTTATATGTATAATGGAACCGAATTCATGGCCGGTTAAACCGGCCTGATTCCATCAACAATGCCAAAATCTCAACCAACTTCCTTCTCCTTCCTTTCCCTATACATACCCTACTCCATCAGAATTGAAATAACACCTAAAACAATTGTTTTCTTTTCCTCTCTTCCTTGCTGTTGCGTTCTTCATTCTCTATTGTTCCTGAGTTCCTGTTTGCTTGGTGCAAAGCAACACAGAAGCCCTGTTTTATCCTGGGAGAGTAGCCTGCACATTATATCTGCACCATAAGAAGGCTGACAAATACTCTTCAAGGGCAGCGTTACAACGCGACTCAGGTTGTGTTAATTTTGATTTTTTGTACTAATCATGTTTCTGCAGAAATTTATCCAACAATCTTAAAGAGTATCTGCTTCCATCAGTCTTACGAATAATTACACCTCTGAGAAGCTTCAATTGCAATTTACGCTAAGGGATTTTCAGATAAGTCTTTTCTTGACTTTAATTAAATCTGCAAGGCTAGATTAATCATTCTCATCTCGTTATATTCCTCCCTTTTCTTTTTATGTCTCTTTGATTTTTTGCATTGAGGGATCGATCTTGGAAACTTTTAGAATCAAAGCTTAGTAGACAGAAAAGATGGGAAAACATTAGTATTAAAATTTTTATGATATATTGTTGTAATGTTAACATCTATGAATTTTGTTTTTGGGCTCAGGGAAGCCATGTACGTGGATGGAAAAGGAACATGATGATTTTAATGGAATTTAAAAGTGAAGATTGAGGGCAGTTTTGGGGCTAAAGAAAGAGGGAAAATATAAGCTGGGATCTTTTGAGCAATTACTATTCTTGATTCTATTGTTTTCAATTTTTTATAATTCTTTGGTTATTGCTAAGAATTCTGTATTTTTATGCTTCTATATGCTGCTAACAATATAAGGCTATAACGTTTTCGTAACATCCTTTCTATTGCTTCTTGTCACCGTTACTTTGTTTCCGTAGAAAAGGAAGAAAAAATCACAATGGAGAAGAAGTTGTAAATTAATATCTGTTCTTCTTGTCGCTGTCTTCCTCGTAAGTCTAATTTCATGTACGGTTGCTGCAACTCCTGGCAAGAAGCAAAATCAGGCTCTTGGCCATCTTTACAAGAAGAAGATGAATGGAGGTTATGGCATTAATAAGAGTCCTTTCAAGCCAATTCACTCCATAAATAAGACCTGGATTCATTTGCAAGAAGTCATGAAAGAGAAAGACATAATTGAAAAGTTACTTGGACAACCTCTTGTCCATTTTTCGCAAATCATTTAGCAAGTCACGCATCGGCTGTAACTCGTGAGCATAAGGAGAAATTCCAGAGAAAAGCATTAATGCTGTCAAGAATGGACCATGAAAATATTGAAAAGTTCGTTGGCGCTACCATGGAGCCATCGTTCATGATAGTGAAGGAGCTATATAGTGTTGGAAAAACTGGAAAGCTTCACTTTGAGACAAACTGAAGGATGGTAAATTATGGCCACATCAGATAAGTCTTTTTGAATTTTTCATACTACTCTTGATAGTAATTATACATAAATGAAAGTAATATAGATGTTGATGGATTTTTGCCATATTAGAACATTAGATATTCTAATTGCAAAAATTTTGCTAATCGAAATCCTTATGTCTGGTTTTTGGACTCGGGTTTGATTTGTTTAGCTTTTTTGGTTTTAGCATGCATAAGTTGCAGAATCCTTTTGAAGCATTCTCTTTTACAATTTACTCAATGTATTACCATTGAGGGGTTGGATCAAGTGGTAAACGGCTTGTTCCAGTTTAAGCAGGATACCGGATGGGATACCAAAAAAATTTACTCAATGTATTCATTACTTTGTTCTTCCAATTTGGTGCGACTAATCGTCTTACATATTTATTTGTGCTTGTATGTCGATAAAATTGAAGAAAAGCCTGGTGAGTGTAAGAACTCACTATTCCTGTTGTCAAAAAGCTGGCGGAACCAGCTGAGGAGAAAAGCACGGAAGGCGCTTTGTTAATCGAGATGTTGTTCTTGCTAGAGTTGAAACAAAGAAGTGGATTTCACTGAATCAAGGCTTGGGAAGAGAGTGAAAAAAAATGCTCAGTTGATCGTTGTGGCATCCCTCAATTAGCGAAAAAGTTGAATCAGATTTTAGAACTACATATTAGAAAGGATCTTCCACGTTTGAAGGTAGAGCTAAACTCTCGCTTGCGTGTAGTTATGAGAGAGCTGCAAACATATGGAGAAGTTCTGGAGTCAAAGGCAGAGCATGGAACCAGGAACATAGAATTACTCTATACTAATTACTTCTTTCCTTTTCATGAATGACTAATTCAATCATAGAAGATTTGAGTTAATGCAAGTTTTCAACTTGAAGCTAATGGCTCTGTTTCTTCTTCACAGCAACCAACCACGAGACGAAGTCAGCTGGTGATGGTCGATGCTTAATTGGCCGACTAGACTTAGGAAAGTTCCCAAGCCCATTACTGAAGAGATGCAGGCTCAGAAACGAGTGATCTTCGGGTCAAGGGATTAACTTGCACTTGTGCAACTGGGGCTGAGACATGCGTGGAGTTTTTAACCCCTCTACCGAAGCAATTTGGCTGAATAACACAGTTATTCACTTGTGAGCATTATACTGAGTCCCTTCAATTGCCTTGGTGGGTTGTATTGCTAGCTTGTGCTACCACAAACCAGGCACTAAGTTTGAACATTGTTATCGAATATGTGTTGGCAAAATTTATTATGACCTTTAAATTTCGTTTGGAATATTTTTTATATATGTGATGTTATTGGGCAAGTTAGAAAGCCTTTCTTTGGTTGCCAAATTTGAGTATTTAAAAGATTGATAATGAATCATGTGTTCTCCAAGAGAATGTCTTAAGACAATGATGAAATAAAGGAGTGAAAGTAGTCTAGTTGATTGGGAGACTATACTCTAAAATGTGGACATTATTATGTCACTTCAAAAATTTGAGAATTATCATAAATGATAATAGTAGTATGTATATGTATTCACCAAATGTGGGGGTGATTTATGTGATAAAGCGCTTAGAGATGAGATCATGATTTTTGAAGAGTCAAATGAGTTTGACCTGTTAATTTTCTGACTAAAGGAAATTAATTAATCTCACATCAAAGGGGAATGGGGCTCAGCCAATTGAGTAAAATCAATGGTGGTGGTAACCCAACCTATGTGATTGGTAATCCCATGAATTAGGTTCATATGGGTAAAAACAAATCACTTGTTGATATCATGGAGCACTATTAAAATTTTTTTTATCGTCCCTCCTATGATGTGTATAGTGCAAAATTGCAATGAAGAGAGGAAAGGTTCAAAACTTTTAATGACTTCCATATCTCTTACAAGTAGTGTATTGAGCTACAGAATACACTTAATGGAAATCACCTATATGAGTGTGAAGTAGGGCCGCTTCCATGAGAATTTGACTAATTCTCTAGAGCATTCATGAATAAACGGACGCGCGGATGGCCGAAAAACGCAAAACCGCGATGAACAATTAGAGAATTGTGGGGGTGTCAAATGATTGATGAAATTCATAATTCACAATAAAAGAATTTTGATTCATAGAAGCCATAAACATCACCAAAATTCTGTGAATTGGATTGCATTCTTTTTAGGTCTGGTTCATATATAGCCCAAAAGACATCAGTATCGATGAACTCATTACACTTAAAACGCAGCAAATACCTCTTTTCTCCTAAATCTTTTGAAATATGTGGGATTGCTGGACGTACAAGAAGTATGTAATGATATTTCAAAAGACTTATATCCCACATTGCCTTGGTATTGAGAGTTCTTATGCTTTATATAGCATTGGACTATATGGGCCTATTGGAAGCAAAGTTGAAGTTGTAGTCTCGCGCACACATGAGAAGGTTCAAGCCTTTGAAATCCACACGCTACGGCTTGGCCCGAGATTTTCCTTTCTACAGATTTTTATTGTAGACACCGAAATTTAGTTTAGGTCAAGTCTAAGTTTAGTTTTGGTTTAAACTCAGTGATGTGATTGTAGACACCGAAATTTAGTTTAGGTCAAGTCTAAGTTTAGTTTTGGTTTAAACTCAGTGATGTGGCCTGGTTAGGTTTGGGTTAAATTTATTGGGTTGGGTTTAGACTTTAGTAATTATTTATTTTGGCTACTTAAGTATGCCAAATAAATTTTTATAGCACATGATCTACCATGACTTGCTCCCAAAGAATTTTGGCCTATATAAAGGCTCCCTTTTCCCTAACCCTAGGACACACAAGTTAGAAATTCTGAGCCGCATATCACCAAAAAAAAAAAAAAAAACTCTAGCGAAATCAACTTGGTTTGTGAGATAAATTGGTTAGAGTCGGTGGAATTCAAGTAAAAAAGGAGAGCCAAGTGATTGAGTCAAAATTAATTCTATTTTTATGATCATTTTCCTATGATTTTTGGTATTTTTATGTGTATTTTAATCCTATTTTACAAGTATTTGTGTTTTTAGCTCCTGAAGACAAGAAAAGTGGAAACTTGTTGTTTTTCACTATTTTTGGAGCTAAATTGATGACTTTTTACACAAATATGGACTTAGCAATTTGGAGTGAAGATTTAGAGATTCGAAGTTCGTGATTGAAGATTTATTGAAGATAATTTGAAGAATTGAAGACCATTGAAGAATTATCTCAAGAGGCAAGAATTGAGGATTGAGTTTAAATCGCGAAGGATTGAAGACGAAGCCCTTAAAGCCCTGAAGACAATGGAATTTTGGATATTTTATATGGGATAATACTCAGCCCATATAACCCCAAAATTGGAGATAAAAATCCAATTTGTGCCGCATATCCTAATCCGATTCCCGCATACTAGTCCTAGTTGGATTAGGATTCAGCGCAGTCTCGGTAAAAAGGCCATAACTTTCTGCTCAGACCTCCAAATTAGGTTCATGAGTAGGCGTTAGAAAGCTAATTCTGAGATCTACAACTTTTTTTTGAAGCCCAAGACCCAATTCTGTCATCTTCAAGCCCGAAATTGTCGTCGAAGTTACTATGCAATTCCAGAATTTTCTAGAGTCTTATTTTCACTTGGATTTCGGCTCTAGGAAGACTTTTAAGCCAACTTGGAGACCAAGTCAGCCTCTAAACCGTCCTACCTATTTCCTAAGTCTATATGGAGCCTAATTAGTTCACTATAAATAGCCATTTTATGTAACACAAAACACACACAATTTACATCACAATTCTAGATCTCTTTTTCTCTTCTAGTTCTAGTTTTTCTTCTAGTTTTTCCTAAGGGTGTCGACACCCTCTCTAATCATAGAGGGGTGCGATATACCTAGAGTTTTGCAAGGAAGATTTCGCCCCCTTGAAGTCCTGTAAGTTTTCTTATGCCTCACATGGATTTAGGATCACCCCCTTCAAGTCCTTTAAGTTTTCTTATGCCTCTCATGGATTTTCCTAAATCCATGAGTAGCTAAATTTTTAATACTTCTTGTCATTTGGTGATTTTTATCAATTGATTATGGTGAGATTTGTGTGCTTATAATTTGATATTAGTTCTTGATTGATAGTTTTCTAATCCCTGCATTATTTTGTGATTTTGATTGTTATGGATTTAAACTGGCCAGTAATGATATAACATAATAGATCTATGGTTAAATCAAGCTGTGAATTAACACCTCAAGTTTAATTGTTGGTAACACATTGGGAAAGGCCTGATAAGCGCCCAATGGGATTAGTTTACCTTATTGTTGTTGTTTAATGGTGATAAGTATGGTTATACTCGTTATGCATGTGTGAAAAATAATTGTTCTTAATGCTTTGTTCCTTGGTAATTTTTAAGTCTCAAAAGGGAAATCAATTGCTAAATGAATCATAGGGATAATTTAAGGCTCAAAAGGGAAATCTTATCTAATATACATTGGTCGAGCCAAAAAAGACCCTATTTTTATGATCATTTTCCTATGCTTTTTACTATTTTTATGTGTATTTTAACCTTATTTTATGAGTATTTGTGTTTTTTAGGTCTTGAAGAGAAGAAAAGTGGAAACTTGTTGTTTTTCACTATTTTTGGAGCTAAATTGATGACTTTTTACTCAAATATGGACTTAGCAATTTTGAGTATGGATTTGGAGATTCGAAGTTCGTGTTTGAAGACTTATTGAAGATAATTTGAAGATTTGAAGACCGAAGAATTATCTCAAGAGGCAAGAATTGAAGATTGGAGCTTAAATTGCGAAGAATTGAAAACAAGCTATGAAGAAGCCCGGAAGCTAAGGAATTTTAGATATTTTATATGGGATAATACTCAGCCCATATAAACCCACAATTGGAATTAAAAACCCAATTTGTGTCTCCTATATCTAAGGAAATATCCAATTCCCGTATATTCCCGCTTCTAGTCCTAACAGGATTAGGATTCAGCGCAGTTTTGGTAAAAAAATCATAACTTTTTACTCAGACCTTCGTTTTAGGCCCATGAGTACTCGTTAGAAAGCTAACTCCGAGATCTACAACTTTCCTTTGAAGTCCAAGACCCAATTCTTCCGTTTTCAAGCCCAAAAACGCCGTCGAAGTCCCTGCACGAATCCATAATTTTTCAGGATCCTATTTTGACTAGGATTTTGGTTTTAGGAAGACTTTTAATCTAACTTAGAGTCTAAGTTAGACTCTAAAACGTCCTAGACTCCTTTTCTACTTAGAATTGGATTTCCTAGGGTTATTTCCACTATAAATAGCCACCCCCTATAACACAAATCACATACCTTCACACATATAATTTTCTCTTCTTCTTTTCTCTTTTCTAGTTCTAGTTTTTCTTCTAGTTTTAGGGTTAGGGTGCCGCCACCCTCACTTTGCATAGAGAGGGGCGGCAACCCTAGGTTTTCAAGAGGAGGATTTCGCCCCAAAGTCTTGTAAGTTTTCTCATGCCGCTCTTGGATTTTCTTAAATCCATGAGTAGCTAAATTCTTAATACTTCTAATCCTTTGGTGAATTCAATCAATTGATGATGGTGAGATTTTTGTGCTTATAATTTAGTATTTTATTTTTGATAGATAGCATGTTAAACTTTGTTTTATTCCATGACCTTGATTTTTATTGATTTATGAGGCCGATAAATTGATAATTTGAGAGATCGATTGCTAAATCAGGCGGAATAGTTAACCCTCGAGTCTGATTGTTTGGTAGCGAATTGATGACGATTGATAGTCGCTCAATGGGTTTTGCATGCCAGTGATCAGATTTATCTGGTTGTTGTATGGTTTTACTAGTTAAGCATGTGTGAAAGAACAAATTAAATAGTTGATCTTAATGCTTTGTTGCTTGGTGAATCTTTAAGCCTTAACCGGTAATTGATTTGTTAAGTTAATGAAAGGGGTAATTTAAGCTTTAACCGGTAATCTTATCTAAATAGCATGTTAGGGTTTTCCCTAGGCCAGTTATCATCAAGGATTTAATATTAAATTCATCTTTTAAATCAAGGACCCATTATCAATTTGATTGTTTTCTACCATTGGAGAAGAAGTATGCTTTTTAATTATTGTTTTCTTTCTTATTTGCCTTAGATCTAGATTTAATTTACTTTGTTTCTAGTATAATTGTTTTCTTTTCAATTGTTATTCTTAAACCCTTGTTCTTACGCATTGTTTTTGAGAGATTTTTAAGGATTGTATCTTCGGATAAAGTCTATCCACCTTCTCTGTGGGATCGACCCATGCTTGCCCTATCTACTTAGTTAGGATTTTGTGGGGATTATTTTTATGATTGCTGACAACCGATCATACATGTTAGGGTTCGCCCTAGACCAATTATTAGTCAAGAATAAAATATTAAATTCATCTTTTAAAGTAATGATCTATAGTTAATTTGATTGATTTCTACCATTGGAGAAGAAGTATGCTTTGTTATTATTGTTTTCCTTATTAATTGTCATAATTTAGATTTAATTTACTTTGCCTTGTTTTTAGTTTAATTGTTTTCTTTTTTAATTGATATCTTTTAATCCCCTGTTTTTAAGCAAAAACTTTTGAGTGATTCTTAGGAAGAATTTATCCTTTGGATAAGTTTATTCCCCTTCTCTGTAGGATCGACCCCTACTTGCCCTATCTACTTAGTTAGGTTTTGTGGGGATTATTTTTATGATTGCCGACAACCGATCACCAAGAAATCCAAGTTGCTGCAAATTCACGTTGGCTTTGACTTTGAATTGGTTTGATTTCATTGGTCAGTAAATTTTTCTTTTTATTTTCCTTATTTTTGTCATTATTGTATTGATCTATGGTCCATGTCATCGGATTATGTGTTTAAACTTTTGGCTCACAATTCTAGAACTGTTTTCTAACTATTATTATGCTTAGTTTTGTCTTATATGGTATGTGGTCTATGGATTGTTTGGTTAGGAATTGTTAATTTTTATCTCATGTGCTGTGTTCGGATTTGGCTATTTATTTGTTTAGCTTTTGATTATATTTGGTTTTTGGATTATTTCTGCAAGCTTTGGTTCATAAGGGTCTGATCTTTATCTATTTTCATATCCGCTTAAATTGTTCTTTCCTTTGAATAATTACTTGTTCAAAATTGTCTCATGTCTCAAAACTTATTTCAAAAAATCAAAATTGTTTTCTTGTCATTTATAAAAAAAATCAAAATTTTACTCTTGGCCCGCAAGAGTATAAACTGTGAACGGCAAAATCATATGCATTAAATTAGGTTAAATAAATCTGTCAAGTTCTGTCAATCTTGTGGGGAATTTGGGGATTTTGCATAATTAGGGTTGCATCTAAAATAATAATAAAAATTGATAAAAATAATAAATAATTTAAAAGAGTATTTTTCTAAATCTTGCCAAATTGTGGAAGATTGGAAAATATTAAAAGAATAATAATAAATAAAATTATAAACAAATGATAATAAATAAATAAATCTTAGATTTTGCCAATATGTGGGAAATCATTAAATAAAAAGAATTAAATCAAAATGGCTTTTAAAATACTAAAATGGATATTTTCTTTAAAGTCTTGCCAACTTGTGGGAGACTATATAAAAATAATAATTTAAAAGTAATAAGTTGAATAATTGAATTGTAATAAGAGTAAATAATAAAAGGATAAATAAGAATGATCCAAAGGATGTACAAGTGGTAGTTCCTTGGAGTTTTGTAAGCAATCAATTAATCGATGTAAAACATTTTACGAGATATTAAAATAAGGGTAATAATTTAAAATTCCGACGATGGAGCCTCTTCGAGAAATTTAAAACTTCTTGAATACTCTTGAGGATAATAATCTCAAATTTTTGTAAAAATGTGAGGAAATTAAAGACAATTTTAATTAAATGAGTAAAATCAACAATCATGAATTTAAAGGATTAAAAGTAATAATTAAAGCAAGAAGGTTAGTGTTTAATTAAAATGGTACTCTCTTTTTGACAGGCGCTGTAGGGGTGCTAATACCTTCCCTACACGTAATCGAACTCCCGAACCTAAAATTTGGTAATGAAGACCATAGGTTAATCATTATTAATGAACTTAATTCAACATTAAGGAAAAATTAAAATGGTTAATGAAATTTAGGTGGCCAATCACACCTAACTAAAAAAAGATTGGTGGCGACTCCTTTCCAATGCGTCTAGCGCTCAAGTCTCGTGATTTGTACGTTATAACACCTTATGACTTTGTCCAAGTCAGTTATAACATTCCTGATTTTATTTGATTTTTTGCTTCCCTCAATCTCATATTTTCCAGCACCAAAATCTCAACCAACTCCCTTCATTTCCCTATAAATACCCCACTCCATCAAAATTGAAATAACACCTAAAATAATTGTTTTCTTCTCCTCTCTTCCTTGCTGTTGCGTTCTTCATTCTCTATTGTTCCTGAGTTCTTGTTTGCTTGGTGCAAGCAACGCAGAAAACCTGTTTTATCCTGGGAGAGTAGCCTGCAGATTATTCATGCACCATTGGAAGACCGACAAATACTTTTAAGGGCAACGTTACAAGGCGACTCAAGTTATGTTAATTTTGATTTATTGTACTAATCATCTTTCTACATGAATTTATCCAACTGTTCATCTAGCCAAATCAGACTTGGATGCACATCACGGGCCAAGGTTGCCAATAAATCTGCACATATATTCCTTTCTCAATAAATATGACAAATTTCTGCTATCCAACTTGTATGAGTTCATAGCAATCTCAAACCAAACTATAACAAGGATGGAAGGCTTCCAGCTGATTCTTAAGAAGTCTGACAAATATTGCAGCATCCAATTCTACCACTAGTCTCGCTATATTTAGAGTTCTAGTCAAAAGAAGACCCTATCAAAATCCCCGTACCTCCGCACTTGAACTGTCAGTGGTGCGAAACTGCCAATATTGAGTGTGAAACCCCTTACCCTACTTCCATTTTCATCTCTGATCAAGCCGCGAGTTGTGGCATCTAGTATTTAATCAAAAAATGTTCTGTAGCATCTAGTCAAACCTTTTCATAGAACAGGAATCCCGCAGGGTAAATTTGGGACACCTGGTGCACTGTGGTGATGACTTATGGCAGAGGTTTATTCTGCTGACACGTAGCACGTTTGTGGGTCGGGTTTGATGAGATTTCCTCCTCTCTTTCTGTTTCCCTCTCTTTTCCTTTCTCCATCATCCTCTCAACGAAGATAGCAGAGGACTTGACAGAGGGAGACAAAAGGTAAGAAGAGGAAGAGGACAAGGAGCGGGCCGTTAAGAAAGGGGGGTTGCTCGAAAGAAAACACTGAGGGTTGTGACAGATCGCTCTGGCTCTTTTCGATTCAGATATGGGGTTTTCAGGTTGGAAATCGAATGGGCTTCTTGACTTTGTCTCTCCGCCTGTAAGATAATCTCTCCACCCGATCAGGATTTTCTCATGAAACTGCGCTTGATCGGCGACAATGTTAACTATATTTTGTTGTTTTCTTCTTTTTCCTCTTCATTTGCTCTGAATTTGGGGTTTAAATGAGAGATTTGAAATTTCAGTTTGGGTTTTTTTTTGTTTGAAACCCCGTTTAGAAGAGAGATTTCAGATTTATTTCCTCTCCGAGTTCTTTATTTTTTGTTAAGAAATTGGCTTTTTTCCCCTCTTCAGTTTCATTTTTGGTTTAGGGTAAAACCATATTGAACTTTAACTTGTTGTGGTAGACTTTTACAGCAGGGATTGTTCTTATTGCTACGTCCTTAGTAAATTATTGAAGTGTTAATCATTTTGGTCAACTTTTGTTTTATTTCTACTATTTATGTTGGCACTTGGCAGTGTTGAAGAAGGATTGCATATTGTCAAATTGATCAAGTTGATTAATTCCCTCTGTTTGTTTTTGAAGCTTTCATTTGATCATAGGAACAGTTCTAAAGTTTCCTCTTTGTTAATTGTAAATTCTCTAATAATATTTTTGAGTTCTCTGAAGTTATATATTCTGCTGTTGTAAATGGATGATATTGATATTTTTAATTTGTTCCTTCCTTCACTTTTCTGTCCAAGGCTGTCCAACACTTTGAAGGAACTTTCTCAATGACAAAATATGTGCATGCAAATTCATTCTAGACTAATCACCATACATAGGTAAAGACAAAGGTCAGGTATAATATCAGGTATTATTTAGGTTCAAATTGCTTAATCAACTTAGATCCCCCACTACTTCTCCTATTGTAAATCTAGGTTGTTAACTCTGTTTATTAATATCATAATGAAATATAGTTTAGTTTGGATTATTAGTTTGGTTAATATATAGGAGGACAAAGGAAGTTGATGCTCCTACATTTCCCTTTGTGTTCCTAGGTTATGAAATTTTTTCATAGACTGAGATAATAACTAGTTTGATGTTGAACTTACCACTTCTATTTTCTTTAGGCTATGCTTTAGCACTGGATATGACTGCAAGGGAAATCCAATCTGTTGCAAAAATACAATTCTGAGTCATATTATCATTTGTCTGCATTTTTCTAAAAGCATTAGTTTATCATGTGAGAACTTGGATGCCTTAGTATGTTTTTCAATTCTGTTTCAGCCTAGATGAAATGCAAAATGTTCTTTCAAATTCATTCTTGACTAGGAGTATTTGAAAGAGAAATTGTGTTTGGAAATTCAACCATTTTCTTTCAAATGATTGTGGTGCAGTATTGTTACAGCCCTATAGGACTGATGGAAGAAGAAGTGATCATGGGCTTAACCATTTACTTCTATCACTGATGAACCTTTTAATCCTAAGAATGAGAATTTCTTTTTATGGTTTCTTTCTTTCATCATTTTAGAATTTTGTGTCTTTTTGAGTAATGTCGTTCTTCTCTGTCAAATTTTCAATATGTAGGTCTTCCATGGACTGTTGCTAGAGGGCAGGACACCTTCACACCTATGGATTCTGTTGTAAGACACTAATTTAATCTCTTATTTTAAACCACATTATGCCCAAATCAGTTCTAAAAAGTTCTTAAGTCATAACCGTATGATGAGTGGTTTTTTTTTTTTTTTACCTTTGACATGTATTGGTGCAAATGCCTTTTAGAAAAATCACATTCATGCGGATAAGGTGGAGTTGACAAGAATATTGAGGTGAGTTTATTTGCATCTTCTATTATTAATTGACCAGGAAGCCTAACATAAAGCATTAATCTAACTCTCCTCAGTGAACATTCTTGACAAATATGCTTTTTTTTTGTATAATTCTATTCAAATACCAACTGAGGCATTTTGGGCTACTGGTCGCCCTTCATTCTAGCTAATTAACAGTTTACCATGAGAGGGTTACCATTTGTTTCGGTTAATTCAGCATTTTTAGCTTCAAACTTTTAACTATAGCAAGATGATGACAAGGATAAACTTTGTAGCTAGGGAATTTGGGTTTGTCGAGCAGCATTTTCAGGTTTTTTGCTGGTTTTATTTTACTGTTAGTTTTAATATTTCCCCCCCTCCTCTTGAATTTGATGAATTAGATCATATAATATGATATGCTAGCATGTTGATTGAGATTTGAATGACTGTAAAAATTCATGGATTCTTTCTTGGTGCATTTGACTTTATGACAATAATATATATGTTTCAAATGGAAGTATAGAAAAATTAGAAGAAGAGATCAACCTGCAGAGTGAAAAGTAAGATTAGGTTGGCTTAACATTAACAGTTAAAACTCTATTATCAGTTATCATCAATGTTTTTAAAACCGGCCCGGACGGTGAGCCATTGAGGGTCTCGGTCTGATCGGGTCAGCCGGTTCAACCGACCGGTCCATTTATATGTTTTTTAGTTAGAAATATTAAATATCTATAAGATAAATACTAAATATAGTAAAAGTATAACACAAAAACTAGTTTGGTGCAGTGGCAAGGATGTATATTTTTTCAAAATAGAGTTATAGAGGTGATGGGTTCAAAATTCACCACCAACAAACATTTTCAAATATTTTTTCCAACACCAAACCGGTTCAACCGACTCAAAACCGGGTCAATCGCCGGTCAATTCCGGGTGTTGATCGAGTTTTGACCGAGCCAAACATCCCCGGTTTTACCCCCTCCGCCGAACCGGATACACCACCAGGTCCCATTGAACCGGTCCGGTCCAAGTTTGCAAACACTGGTTATCATTAGACATTTTCCTTTGAAAACCATGGAAACAATTTTCTGATCTTAGCCATTTGGTTTTGTTTGTGTTTGTTTTAGAATTGATTTCTTCATCCAAATAAATACACTCTTCATAAGGTACCATTGATTCTATATTCTTGCCTATATATATACAGAAAATTATGTGCAGAATCCATGGGATATAGTAGTATATTAAATTATGTTGTGTATGTAAAAAGAAGCAGATAAGGTCAAAGGAAGGGGGTTGAATTAAAAACCTGGGCAAAGGGAAACTGTTTACGAGAAGCAGGGGCATTATAGTTTCCAAAGATTTGTTTGTCTAATTAAGGGTTTAAATTTTTTTTGGAAAGATAGATAGATATCAGATAGGGGGGAGACATGGAAATATTTGGGATGAAAGCGATGGTTGTAGCAATAATATATGCACAAACAAAAATGTTAGGGTATTTATTTCTTTTTAAACTGTGAAATTGAAATTTCTTTTTTCTTGCTTTTGATTACCCCTTAAAGACTGAATATTTCATCACATTATTGTTTCTCACTATTATTATCAGAAACTTTACTTCAATCTGACCAAGAGAGAAAATCTCAATTGTCATCATTGAATGGTGCACCTTGGCTTTTATAGGTTACTTCTTTTGTTTGTGGATTGGAAATTATTAAATAATAATATTTGTTTTGGATTAACATTAGCAGCTACAATTTCTACAGTTACAATTGTTGAAGTTGCTATACATATATAGTCATTATATTTATGTGGATGAAGAAATCAATTCTAAAACAACACAAACAAAACCAAATGGCTAAATAGAAGTCTTTATGATCATGAATACTTGACTTTGATTTCAGAATTTTGCGTATTTTGTTTTGAGGGGCATAGCTTCTCTTATAGGAACAATTCAGACGTGATGATATATAATCTGTTGTTCGAATTTAGGATTAATTCTTAATAGAGTTTGCCAGATACTTTGGAAAGCTTCATATATATGTTATGGTCATTGAAATTTCCGGCACCGAGGGGAGGGCTTTCTGCACCTGCATCGAATCGGCCTTATAGTAGTTACCAATTTGTTCATCTCTTGACCCAAGGTCCATATATAGACATTCAAGCTATGACAAACTATTGTATAATTTCTTTACATTTGCCAAATGCAGAAATCTTCTCATGATCAGTTGTAGAACTGATTTTCTGACATGTTTACACCGCTTTCTTCCACAAACAATTTGAATAGACTCAAATTGTTGTTGGAATGGAAAATTTAATAACATTTCAAACCTCCTTCAGGGATTAAAAGGGAGGACACCCTTTGTATAGATGGATAAAAATCCTCTCCCCCCATTACTGTGCCCCATCCACCAAATAATGACACGTGTCCTTTTTCAGTTTTTAATGTTATTTCTTGTTTGCCTAATTAAATTAAATTTTATATTTTCATTCTAAAACCCTATGGGGAATGTATTAAAATTTAGGACTAACCCGTATATATAATTATTTGTTGTTAATTTGGGGCTAAACCTGGTTTTAATTGGGATTTTTACTATTTATTAAAACTCGAAAACAAACAAGGTATAATACTAGGGACACGTGGCATAATTTGGTGGATGGGGTACAGAAAAGGGGGGAGAGGATTTTAATTTTATGTTTTTTTTAAATCAAAGTCCATACTTTTATTTATGAAGGTGAATGATTACAAATATGATAAGGTAAATAACTCATCCACACTCTTTGAGCACCCAACCTACACTCTAATTTGGCTAAATTATGCGCTAAAACATTTGCCTCTCGCTTAACAAAAGAAAAAGAAATAGATTCAAATTGTGAGGTCATGGCTAAAACATCATGCACCAGGGAAGCACCGGCCCAAAAGGATTCATCGCCCTTACCGATTTCTTCCACAGCTAGCTTCTTACTATCTGACTCAACAAGTAAACCTGCTATACCCCTTCTCCCAAGCAGATTCCAGCCCAAAAATAACGGTCATTACCTCAGCATGAAGAGCACTCTCTACTCCATCAAAATTACTCACTCCGCCCAACAGAACCTCGTTATTAAAATTGCGAATAACAATACCCAATTGAACTCGAGTTGAGGAAGCATTAAAAGCAGCATCGCAATTTAATTTCAACATACCAGGCGATATTAATTTTATAAAGTTTTTTTTTATGCAGCCATATATTTTCTTTTCTACTAAAGAGATGCTTAACAAAATTCATGCTTGCCACATATGTATAATTACCCAAAAATTTCTCACATCCAACCAATTTCTATGTGGCCCAATTTGAATCAAACAAAGGAGCTAAATTGGCCAGACATTATGCACCTTTGTCACTCTTCGTTATGTTAGCACACAACTTTGAAAAACCATTCACATATATCCAATATAAGTTTGCAAAATAATGGCCAAAATCCCGCGGCATCGCGGGCTCAACTAACTAGTATTCCAATAAATCTAATGCCGGTAAACGCACAATTTTACTATACGTTCCATAAATTTGCAGATAGTAATAAGTATTTATACTTTCAAATATGTTGCCATGCATGATCCAAATACATTTACAGTGTGTTGATTCCTTTCACCATCATTGGTTTTGGTACAAATAGTTTGACTGTTAATGAAGTTGATCATAGCCAGCCGAAAAGCTGTCTAGAAATCGGTTTTGAGCGAGAAGATTTCCGCTTAGACAAAATTAGCCATAAGTTAAACTACGTACGAAACCAGTAATCTTCCTAATCTGAAAATATTTGTACAAGCACATGATGATGAATAATAAATAAACAATTGAAAAGAAGAAAGGCAGGCCATACCTTTGATTGGGCTTGCTAATGGAGAAGTTGCAACCCAAATATTTATCCTTTAAATGGGCCTGAGCTTTTGTGATATTCCCATGTTTTATAATGAAAACATGTCACCCAATTTAAGATGATTATCAATATATCAATTTAAATGGGCATGAGCTTTTGAAATTAATAATTTTGTATTAATTAAATTTTAAATATTTGAATCTGGTTCTTAAGGGACACAGGTCACCCTTCAAGACCCGCATGTGCAGTCTACTAAACTCAACTGACAGTGTATTGAATAATTTTCTTTTTTTAAATATGGTAATGCAAAAAAGTTTCTTGGGAAGGCTATACCTATTCGCTTTTCTAGAATTATATATGGCTAATGCAACACTTACCCACATAACAAAAACCGTTGTTTATATATGATGTACCAAAAAAAAACCTTGTTTATGACGATAGAATATTGTAATTTCTTTTTAATATTTCAAGACGGATTCCTAAATTCTTAGCTTCAATGTGTATGGCTTGATGCTTGGTAAAAAAAAAAAAATTATGGTTTGATGAGAAATTATTATGAAAATAAATAAACAAGAGAGAGAGGTTGAGTTTTTAAGGAGTGTAAAATGCATTGTTAAGGACAAAAAGAAATTGTGATTGTACATTTTGTATTTAATAGTCATGTTAAATCCCGATTAATTCATGGTTGAGCTGTGTTGGATACTAATCAAGGAAATCTCTTATGGAGTCTATTTTTTCAATTTATAAAATTTGAATTTAACATTTAAGAACCCACATAATGGATATTGAACTACTTCCGTTGACCCAACAAGCATTGCTATAATGATAGATTAATGATCGATATATATATTATTTTGTCAATATATCAGAGATTACTAGGAATCGAAATTTGATATTTTTTATAAGAGATCTTATTTTATCTTGGAATTTATCAATATCAAACATCCATGCAAGGAAATACATCAAAATTTAACTTGATAATGTATAAGTAGTGGTTTGTTTCTACTAATGGTTCACATGATTAGGAAAGAAGATTATTGTAATTATATTATTATTATATATTATATTACTACAAAAAAAATACACACTTTTTTTCTGTCGAAGTAAAAAATGCACAAATTTATTTCGGTTTCTTGTGTAGGGGAGAGCAAAAGATACCGAACCGCCTAAAACCGATCAAAACTGACCGACCGAAACCGATATAACACTAACCGCTTGGTTGTGGTGATTTGTTCGGTTAAAATTGACCGACTGAAACCATTGCGATCGGTGTTCGGTATTAAAACTTTTGAACCAAAAATCGACCGAAACCGACAGCCAATAAATTATATAATATTTTTTATATTTTATTTTATATATAATATATCTAAAGATTAATAATTTTAGTTTTAATTTATAATTTATATATAAGTTTTTAGTTTTAATGTTTTATAATAATTTATATATTTATATTTAACATTTAGAAATAATAAAATTAATTAGAAACAAAATTCATATGGATTTTTTAGTTTGTAAATTTGTTTTTTTTAAAAAATCAAAACCGACAAAACCGACCGAAACCGATTAGTCGGTTTCTTATATTTTTCGATCGGTTTTCGGTTTCACATATCTCAAAATTAAAACCAACAAAAAAAACGACTAAAAAACCGAAAACCGATCAAACCGACCGATACTCTCCCCAAAATGTGGACAAAAACTATATATATATATATAATGTAATGTATATAATAATTGAATAATATATACAAATATATATATAGTTTGTCCATGTACAAACTACTATTTACTAATTATTGCTAACTTTAGGGCATATGCTCAATGTTAATAGTATAACCTTTTAAAGATGCAACACATTTAAAATCATAGTACTTTCGAAATTTCTTATGTATCAAACAATTTAATTCGAATAAAAAATTATTCAAAAAAGTAGATTGCAGAACACCCGACGCGCCAACGCGAACCGATCCACTTGTACTTATTATATATTATATATATATATAAACCCATTATATATATAATATTATTAAAAAAATCAACGAAGACAAAGTTAAAATCTAGTAGTTCAATGAAGTATTTCTACTTTACCTAAAAAAAAAAAAACTCTAGTTATAAAAGAAAATTGCAGCAAAAATCTAATTTCTTTGAAAAATAAAAGGAAGATTCATCTAAAAATCGCCGACAACGCCAAAACGCAAAAACTTCCCCGTCCCACTCTTTCCCTCGGCTCAGTCACGCGCACCAAATAATCAAATCCTCTCAACAAAAAGGAAAAAAAAAAAATGAAAAAAAAATGAAAGAAAGAGTTTACCCCAAAAACCATTTTCCTCCTCTCCTCCACCGTCTCGATTTTCTCTTCTCTTTCTTCCTCATTCACTTCGGAACAAAGGCATATAAGGCTTTTCTTCACTTTTCTTCTTTACCCAATCTCTATCTCGATGCCCTAGCAACTTTCCCTCGCCGGAACTCCCCAGGGCGCGCAGTCGCCGCCGGCGATACCTCTGGTACCAAACTTTCAAATCATTCTCTAAGGTGTTATTGGATTGGGTGCTTGAATTATCTCTGAATTTGGATTTCAATACGGCGGAAAAAATAGTAATAACAACGGACGACGAAACAACGGCGTCTAAGGATCTATTAGGGTTTTAATCTTGATGGCTGGGGGTCGTAAGAAGGGAGGGAACAAAGCTAAAGTTAAGAATTTGAGTCTGGGCGATCTTGTTCTTGCCAAAGTCAAGGGTTTCCCTTTTTGGCCTGCCAAGGTCTCTTCTATCTCTTCCCCCTTTTATTTTATCGTTAGTACTATCTTTATTTTTTAATTCATCAATTGTAGGACTTTCATGTTCTTAAGATAATACTTTTGGTTTCTTATTTACTTATTTGAACTTATGAATTGTGAATAAATCAATGGTGAATATGAGATTTCGTTTTTTTTTCTAAAAAAATTATGCCCATGACGTAAGTTTATTTTGTGCTTGCATTGTTCTAATTTGTAGAATATTTGTTGATTTCCTACTTAATTTGTGATTTCTAGTAATTTATATTTTTATTTCTAAAAGCCTAATTGTGGAGTTCAAGGGTCTGCCATGCTTATGTTAGCTGACTGTCTTTCTAGTATTTTGGGTATGGTCATTTGCTGTTATTTGTGAATTGAGTTGTCACAACTATGCAAGTTATTTACTTTGGAATGGAAAAATAGGAGAAATAGTGATTTTCTGCTGTATATGCTAGATTGATTTGACGCTAACACGTGTGTCTGGAACTTAGTGAAGGCTTCCGTTTTTTTTTTCTTTTTTTCATTATTATTATTTTCTGATTGGAACTCAGTTGGATTTTTGTGATTTTGGTTCATGGTTGGTCTTCTGAGGTAGATTCTGTGGGTTATGAATTTCAGATTAGCCGGCCTGAAGATTGGGAGCGAGAACCTGACCCTAAGAAATATTTTGTCCAATTCTTTGGAACAGAAGAAATGTAAGTATTCCACATTCAATCTGTGCATGTTTACTGCATTAGGGAGATGACACCATGATGAATGAAGATAGGTGACGTGCTTAAAGTTTAACATCTGTTTTCTTTAATAAGGTGGGGAACAGATTTTACCATTAGATGGAAAAAATAATATATGAAAGGTGTTACTGCATAATTCTGTTGAAAGCAAAATTAATTTTGCTGCATTTCACATAAGTTTTACTTATACCAACTAACCAATCTAAGCAGACAATCTTTGATGTAGGCTTCACATTGCTAATTCAAGTATTCTGTTTCTTATTAATGCTGTTCTCTGGGTGCTTTCTGATAGAGGATCCATTGAAACTGGCATTATTTATTTTACCTCTTTTTCTGTGTATGTAATTTGTTGCCTTCCCGTTCATCCGTGTATAGATTGTTGCTTTTCTCTCCATCCAACTGATATGATCAAGAATTGTATGATACACTTTTAAATATTAATTGGCAAATTGTAATGTGGATGGCTCTATGTTGAGTCCTATATGTGTTGCCGTATTGAGCTGTAAGCAGCTCTATTATTGAGCTTCGTTTAGATAAACTCATGTTCTTTTATGTTTAGAGATTAGAGAATACTATTTTGCAGATGTGATAAGTCATGTAAATCTTTGGGAGTTTTACATCTTATAGTTTCTTTGTTTGGTGATCTAAGAAGTAGTGAGATTTACTTTTGGCAACCAAGATTTTCATGCTAGAAATCAGAAAGTAAATGAAACATTGATACGATGGCAAATGGTGCTATATATTCCTACTTGCACTAGTTCTTGATATTTTAAGTGCATCTTATGCTGTGGTGTTCAATTCTTTTTTAATGCAATTGTTGACTCAATTAGTTCTTTTGGGTGGTTGAATATATCTTACCTCCACTTTCTTTGGTGGTTTGAATATATCTTATCTCCATTTTCTTGATGAGGCTTTCTACAACTTGTTTTGAGCTCACGATATCGGTATAGCATGTTCAGGTTAATTAGGATTGGTGTTTTAAGTTTATTCCTAATCTTCAGTTTGTTTTGATAATTGTTAATGGCAATTAATAGGTTTAAGGTCTGTTTAGTGGCTTCATTCTCTGGCCGTTTTGTAGTACTTCTCATAATTTGAGTATTTGTTCTATGTCAATATCAATTAATATGGTTGCTTTACTTGTGTTTCTGGTAGCTTCTAATGTATCTTCTCTGCTATACAAAGATGAGGTTGGCAACAAATAGATCTCAAAGTTAATTTTATTTTCGTAGCCAATTGAATTTAGATATATTTTTGTATATTATGTTAGATCCATATTTTTTATTTTACTTAGAATTATTGAATTATTGTATAAATATATTGTTGATAATGCCCTATCTTGATGGAGGATTTATTTGAAATATATAGCACATTTAGGGTGCAGTAGTGGATATTTATTTTATGCCATGGAGTTTTTACGTTTGGCTTTTAGGATTTTTCCATTTAGTTTTCTAGAATGTTGAGTGGGCAGTTTTTGATCTCGACAAGAAATAAAGTTCAAACCAATCTCCAAATATTTGAAAATTGTTTAAACATAAGGTTTTCAGTTTCTGTCTTGTTCTTATTTTGAATAAATGGCAAGCGTTCTTTGAGTACAGCTTCCCTAATTCCTTTCTAGAATAAACTTCCCTCATTCTGATCTGGAAGTAATGTGAATATTTATGGTTCTGGTCAGTTGTAGATGTTATATTTGGCGTTTTGAGAGTTCGCTTGAAGTTTGTTTGGCATCAATGTGTGGTGGTTTCAATATGGTATGCCAGGAAAGCCTTGGAGTAAGGGTTTTTTAAATGCCCTAAAAAGGGTACAATTGGAGTTGTCACTGAAACCATTTTCATGGGTGGTCAATTTTTGTGGAAACTGGATGTGATTCGGGGAATTGGCAGCATGTTCATATATTGACAACTTTGATTGGAATTTTTTCTTCTAAATGCTTAAATGTGTTGTTGCATCCATTTTTGCATGTCTATAATCTTGCTTTAGCTGTTTTGGCTTAAACATTAAATCTTGAATGGAAAGCTTTACTCTTTAACTATGAAAGATATCTTTGGGGGTTCCTTAAATGATTTAACGGAATGCTGCATTATAATGTTTTGATGATGGTGCTGCTGCTCATTAACTTGGAAGATATCTTTGAGTGTGTTTACTGTTGCTTTGTTTTGTTTATTTTCGATACTTGGTGGTACATCTTCTTGTATTCTGAGTTTGTCTTGTTAATGCACATGTTATCAGGTTGATATATTTGAAATATCTTCATCTTTCTTAACCCTTGATAATGCTAGTATTTATGTCATTGGAATTTAATATTACATGATAGAAGTTTTTGGCCTTGCATTTGGAGTGTGACAAGAGCAATGTTTTTCATTCCCAGCCAAGAGAGGCATGCATGCATCCTTATTTTCTCGTGCACTACTCTTTGAACTTCTGTTCACTTATATGCTAGTTTCTTAAGTAGCAAAAAAAGCTAGTTCCTTACTTTCCCCGTGTTTATTTATCTATTTACAGAGCTTTTGTTGCCCCTGCGGATATCCAGGCATTTACTAGTGAAACAAAGAGTAAATTGTCTGAGAAGTGTCAGGCTAAACATAAGTACTTTGTCCAAGCTGTGAAGGAAATTTGTGTGGCATTTGATGAATTACAGAAAGAGAAGTCTAGTGGTTTGAGGGATGAAACTGATAGATCAACACCTGGATGTGAGGCTTCATCTGTAGATGGGGCTGAGGATGTTGAAGCAGAGGTTGGCTTAAAGAATGGAACTGGGGCAGTTGCATCGGGTGGTGAAACCACTAGTGAGGGAAAAGGCGATGCTTCTAATTTGGATTCCTGTCCACGGAGAGGTGAAAATCATGGTGAAGATTTAAAGCCATCAATTTCAGGTCATGCAGATGATAGCTCAACGGTTTTTTCTTCTGAGGGGAAACAGAAATTATCGAATGGTGAACGACCAAAACAGGAGGTCTTCTCTCCATCATCTTTAGATGAGCCTTCTCATATAAAGAAAAAATTCTCGAGTGATAAAATTGGAACTGTTAATTGTAGTAAGAAAACATTGAGGGAAGATCAGAAGTTTAAGAAGATGGCTTCTGGGCCTAAGAAAAGATCTCAGGATTTAGTTGATGGGAACAAAAGCAGCAGCTCAGCTCCAAAATTGTTGAGGGATGAGAAATCTGTTCGTCTTGATCGGCCGGATGAGAAATCTGGTCGTCTTGATCGGCCGGATTCCAAGGAGCATTTGAAAGATAGAATAAAAGGCAAAGTCTCTGGCAGCACTACAAAAAAATTCTCTCCAGATGCTCTTAAATCAGATTCTAATCACACTGGTGCTAAAAAAGCAAAAGAATTGCCAAAAACTAAAGGGAACTTAAAGTCCACTGATGATGTACGGGACACTGCTTCCATTTCCAAAGGTGAGACTACTGGCAAGAAAAAAAGGGCTGATCCTGGACTTGGAAAGCCTAAATTGGGAACCGATGAAATTTTACATCCTGCTAAAAGATCAAAGTTTGTAGATATGAAAAATGATGCTTCCAAGGGTTCGCTTGTCAAAGACATAAAAAGTAACTCTCCAAGTTTTAACAACGTCGACGACAAAGCAGGTAAACAATTAGAGCTGAGAAAATCCACATCTCATGTTTTAGCATTGAGAGCCCCAACGGCCGTTAGTCCTGATGTTTCTGGTGATGAAGCTGTGCTACCCTTATCAAAGCGGCGTCGGCGGGCCCTGGAGGCTATGTCTGACTCTGCCTCTCTGAATTCTGATGATAAAGCTGGAAAAAACCCTGTTGAATTGAAAAATGACACTTCAAGTTCTAATCACGCGAGAGTTCCAGCTGCTCAAATCTCCAAAAGGCGGAGAGCTGTTTGCCTTTATGATGATGAAGAAGATGAAGATCCAAAAACTCCAGTTCATGGAGGATCTGCCAGGAATGTCAAGGTAACTGGTGTTGTTTCTGACGCTTCAAAGAGCAGTGACATAAGTCATGCAAGTGCCATCAATACTCATCGTAGTGGTGGAGATTCCACTCGATGTGAGAATAGTGGTCCAAAAGAGGCTCTTTCACTAGTAGCAGATGATCTTGTGTCCCCTGCTCGACCACAAACTGTTGAAAAGAGACCTTCCGCTCATGTTGCCGTCACTCCTGAAAGATCAGAAGTGGAGCAGTTGTCTTCCAAGGAAGTTAAACCAGTCTTGGTTTCCCCCAAAAAGTCTCCCCAACCGATTTCTGCCGTGAGACCAGCAATTGAGCAACAAAGAAATGCTAAAGCTACTGTTAAGGTTTCCAGTAATGGAACTCAGAAAAAGGCTCCCTCTGGCTCTCTTAAGGGATCAGGTTTGGTTTCTGATGGTTCAAAGTCTTCACAAAATCAAGTTTTGAGTCAAAGAAATAGGCCAGCTTCTTCAGTAGAAAGACCGAAATCCACTCCTAAACCAACTTCACGTGTAAATGACGCCGTCATTGTTACTGAAACTTCAATAGAGTATGGCTCTGCATAATCCTTGTCGTCATTATGGTCATATATTTAGTTTATCTTTTGTAATGGGTGCTATGTTAAATTGTATATTGTAGTCTAATCTTTTTCTGTACAGATTTGATGTCTTCAGAGAAGATAGAGCATTTACTGACTCCAAGACTCCGGATTCTGCTATGTCTATGAAGAATCTTATTGCAGCTGCGCAGGCAAAAAGGAAACAAGCTCACTCTCAACAATACACTTTTGGAAATTCCAGTTCCATTTTTATGTCGATATCTGATGTTCAGGGATCGAGCCCCAGTCCTGCAGTTCAACCCTCATCTACAGTTCACAATGCAGTGCAGGTAGATGTTCAGGGATCTGCTCATCGCACAAATTTAGTTTCTCCATCAACTCTTGGTCGCCAGTCAGGATCCCAAAATCAACAGGATACTGAAGAGGTTGAAGAGAGAAGAGCCAGTTCAGGACATATGGCAGCCGGAGGCTCTCTCAGTGGTGGTACTGAGGCAGCTGTTGCGCGAGATGCTTTTGAAGGAATGATAGAGACTTTATCAAGGACTAAAGAAAGTATCGGGCGTGCAACTCGACTTGCTATTGATTGTGCCAAGTATGGCATTGCAAATGAAGTAAGTTAAATAAGGTGCTTATAATCGTTGGTGTTGATTCAACAACGTCAAAATGATATGCATCTTAAAGTTTATATATGATTTATGGCTATGTTAAACAATGGTAGTTCCGTTTGATGTTTGTGAAGTTAAATTCTATTAAAGATTTTTTTTTCCTTTTTTTTTGGAGGGAATTTTAAGATGAATAGTTTAACTCTATGCAGGTTGTTGAACTTCTTATCCGGAAGTTGGAAAGTGAGCCCAGTTTTCACCGTAAAGTTGACCTGTTCTTTCTTGTTGATTCAATTACCCAATGCTCACATAATCAGAAAGGTTGTTCTGCTATCTTGACTTCTACTTTTGAATAACCTTGATTTTTATTTTGTTCAAATACTCTCCTAATTTCTTTGTGCAGGAAATTTGAAAAGAAAGTTGTTTTTTTTTGGCCAAAGAAAAGAAAGTTGTTTAGTAGTTATATTTCTTGCTGGTTTAGCATTAATGCTTTCTTATTTGTTACGGCAAAGAGTATTGTATTGGATTATATGACTTCTGAAAAGTGCATGCTTATTTTAGAAATGCTCCTTACTCTTTCTTCATTGCTCCTCCACTTGCATGCACAGCACTAGTCAATTGTGCATGCAGCAATTCATGTTAATTTTCTGATTATGTTCATTTAGGTATTGCTGGAGCTTCATATATTCCAACGGTCCAAACGGCATTGCCCCGTCTCCTTGGTGCTGCTGCTCCACCTGGAGCAAGTGCTCGTGAAAATCGTCGTCAGTGTCTCAAGGTATGCTGCTACTTATTAATTGGAAGAGATCATTCTTCTGTTTCTTCCATTTTCCTCTGTTGTGGAGGGATAAAGAAATCTATCGTTTGTATCAGGTGTTACGGCTGTGGCTTGAGAGGAAAATATTACCCGAAGCAATTCTGCGGCGTTATATGGATGACATTGGAGGTTCAAATGATGATACAATATCTGGATTTTCCCTAAGGCGGCCTTCTCGAGCTGAGCGTGCTATAGATGATCCTATAAGAGAAATGGAAGGCATGCTTGTTGATGAGTATGGCAGGTCTGATACAATCCAAATCAATTTATACTATTATAAAATAGACAAACATAATATCTATTTATACAATTTTTTTTGGTGAAAAAATCTATTTATTAGTGTTGAAGTATGGTTTCTGATATTTTTGAACCAAATCAGTTTGGTTTTCAACCAAACTGGAATGTTTGCCTTTTCAAATCAAAGCAAATGGTCAGTTTTATCTTTTTTTTAGCTTAGAACAAATAATGACAACCCCATCCACCAATTTCTGTTGTTGGTGATCTTGGTTAGAATTGCAGACTGTTTCGCAAGTTATCTTACCTTATGATTTTCTTATACTATATTGCCATTTTTTTGGTGAAACTATATTGCCAGTTATTTGTATCGTTTGTAGTAGCATTTATGTGCCATCCTCTAGTTTCTAGTATTTGTCACCTTCGAGAGGACATAACTTTCTCACATCAAAATTGTTGGTTTTTGTAACCAGTAATGCTACATTTCAGCTTCCTGGGTTTTTGTCTTCTAATGCATTTGAAGATGAAGAGGAAGAAGATCTTCCAAGCAGTCCTTGCAGAGAAACTGCTGATGCATCACCACTTGAACCAGCTCATGCTTTAGGAGAGGCAGAAACATGTACAGTTACTCCAAGTGACAGGCGTCATTGCATCTTAGAAGATGTGGATGGTGAGCTTGAAATGGAAGATGTTTCAGGACACCCAAAGGATGACAGAACATTCACAAATGATAGTCTTGAAACGGACTTGCAACAGCAGGGCACTGATAGTGTTATAGAACCAGCTTCAAATAGCTCCAATGATTTACCTCCTCTACCAGAGGGCTCCCCACCATTGCCTCCAGATTCTCCTCCACCACCCCCACCTTTACCACCTTCACCACCACCCCCACCTCCACCACCACCTCCATCATCTCCATCACCACCTCCACCTCCTCCACCTCTACCAGCACAACCACCTCCTCCCCCTGCGCCACCTTCATGCCCTCCTCCAGCCTTCATACCTCAACCACCAGTGCCAACTCAACCTTCACTGCTGCCTCAGCCCATGCTACCACCCCAATCATCAGTCCAGTCTTCACCGCAGTTAGCATATCAACCACCTGTACCTCACGAATTCCGAGGCACACCAAATGTAAGACTCCTGGATGTTTTCTTTTTCTGTTTATGAGTATGTTAACATGTTTATCTTTTTAAACCTATGCCTTATATGCAGGGTAATCCAATGGTTCAAATGGCTGGAAATAATCCTCATGGGGGCCATATTGATGCTGGTGTTAAAAGTGAATTGTTTCCACAGCAATCACCTTGCTTTCCAACAGGAGTCTGCAATTCTAGAGAGCCGTCTGGATATAATTCCTCAAGGCAATTGGAATATGGACATAATGAAATGTACTTAAATGCCCAATCCTCTCAACCAAGCCAACAGTTTCAACCTGGTAATACAGCCTTTGTGCAAAGACCTTTACACCCTACTCTGCCACAAACCTCGTCTGGCCATTTCTCATTTACAAAGCCTGCCATGCCACCACATCCGCAGCATCCATATCCTCAATACTCATTGCCGTCACAACACGATGGGCGCAGGCCATTTGTTGGTGATGAACAGTGGAGAATGCCCACAGCAGAATATAATGCTGATAACCAGCGTGGTGGTTGGATAGCGGGAAGAAATCCGTCACCTGCTGGTCCATTGTTTGTCCAGGAAGGTATGCATTATGCTGTCCTTGAACACTTTTTAGCTTGACTGTAGTAAATTTACTTCAATAAATTTGTTTTCCTAACCTTGATGAAGCTTGTATGGTTGAAAGATGGATGTTTAGGCGCATTAGTTTGTTCTCTTTTTTCTTTCCCCCCTTCCTGATTGCATTGTTGTAATTTGCAAGTTAAACATATGGAATTCTATGGTGGTCGCCATGAAACTTCCATTGATTTGAAGTTTTGCATTTTATCTGAGAAAATTCTGATAAAATTTGTAAACATGGGAGCATGCATTATAATGCATATTAAATTTTTCGTTGTAATGTAGGTTACTCTTGTTAGTTCCCACATATTATCTTGCTTTGAACTATTTTCGTGGCCTACTCGCTTAGCTGTGATAAGTCTTTGCCAGCTTGGCAACTCTGTCCAGAGCTCATGGCCTTAAGTCCATGAACAAAGGTGTTAAGTCTATTTGTACTCTTTCATGCATATTTTTTGTGCACAGCTTTCTCTTATGTGTAGGCCTGAAGTGATATGTCTGGTATTTCTATTCTCGTCTTATTTCCTTTTGTTGTTGAAAAGTTGAGGCATCGTTAAGTCTCTGCCTTTCAATGATTCTTAATGTTATTTTTTTGGCAGGTTACTTTAGACCACCTGTTGAAAGACCACCTGCCAATAACATGGGTTTTCCAATTACTTCCACCAATAATTTACCAGCTGGAGCTCCAAATTCAGGTATGCAATCTTTTAATTGCTGCCTTACTTTGCTTGTAATTTCCTTCTTTTCCCTGTTTAATAATCAAGCAACAATTAAACTTGAGACTTATTTTTTCTTTCTTTGTATCCTTCAGGTCATGGTGTTTCACAAATGTTGCCATGTCGGCCTGACATGTCTGCCATTAACTGTTGGAGGCCAGCTTGAGATGAGGAAGCAATCCCATTAGGTACTTGGTACATTTTCATACTTATCTATCGATAAGTCTCAACATGAACATTTGATCTTTTTATATATGATGAGCATTTTATCTTTCTAACATTGATGTGAAGATTGGAATTTGTGTTGTGGGATTTCTTCATCATTGTTTGCGAGTTTGCTGGCAAAGTACTGTTTTTAATATATTCTGAATTTAAAAATGGGTGCCCTCTTGTTTCAATTTTAGAGTATTTTTTTAGTTCATGTGTAAAACTTAGTATCTCACTTATTTGTTCCATTGATTAATGTTCTTCTTTGCAGTTGGTTGTCAGACAAGGTGCACTGAAAGGTGGTCTATTTGTGGAAAAAATACCACTACCACTGAAGGCGTGTCGATAACTTGTGGAGACTCTTGGCAGGATTGTGTATATTGTAATTTTTCCTGACAAATGTATCCCGGGAACATTTGCTTCTGAGTGTAGGCCCATATTTCTGACTTGGTTAGTACATCTGTTTCTTAGCTTTTGTAATTATACTGAGTATAAAGTTAAAAGAAACTTATTTCTGGTTGCAAATATGAAAGCTGGTGAATTTATTAGTTGTTTGACAGCATTTTTGTTTATTCTTTATTATGCAATAACTGTTTAGTGCTCTGTGTTGAGTTAGTTGCATGTGATGCTGGTTTTCCCTTCATTTTGGAGCCACAGTCACATCTGTGCATCTAGACTCAATTGAGCTGCATGCTTAGTGATTGTTGTCTGGCATTATAAAGGAAAGACAAATATATCTAAAGTCTAAGCAGAGATGGGGAATTGCTGACTTGTTGTTTAGATACAGTTCTGGTTTATTGTTACTTACCCATGTTAAGCATTGGAGTTTTTATTCTCGTAGGAAGAAGTATGGACTTGTTTAGATGCTGCATCTATATCTGGATTTCCCACCTCCACCTTTAACTTATTTAGTGAAGCTGAGTTTTTTACTCAACTATGTCTATTAGGAGATGTGTGAAAGAACATCTTCTGGGATGGTTTACACATCCTTCTTTTGCTTGTGGGGCATTGGAATGAGCTCTTAAACTGTCTACTTTATGTTGCTAAGTACTAGCATGACTTTACTCTTGTTGTTTCTCATCTTGTTTAGGTTCCTTAATCATAAAATTTTAATATGGGGGCTCCTGAATTTATAAGTTTGGTAATAGTTCTATTCCATCTGTTCATATTGTTTTTCCATGTTTGGCTTGGCGTGGAATTGAAAGACTTTTGACCTTCAGTCTATTTTCAATAAATTCTTAACTTCTAGTAATTCGTCTTCAATGAAATGCCAAATAAGTTAAGGTTGATATGTAATGAAGAAACAGCAATCTTACATGTTAAAATGAAAATAGGAAATAGCTTACACCTAAATAGGGAAATATTGAGAAATAGGATGGAGAGAGGGATGAAGACATTCCTAAATCCTCCTGAGGTGCATACATCTTCATGGGCTTCACATTTGTAGATAGAGATCAGATGAGCCATTTGCTTGTTTTGGAGCTTAGATTTTAGAGACTCTTACAGCTTGATTTAGAAGCTTGGGATTTATGACTTCGAAGTGTAGAGAATGATGGCTGTACTTAGCAGGAGTGCCTATATGGATTTTTGGTGGAAAAGGAACAGTAAATCTTATGCTATCTGTTCATATATTGACATATAAGAAATGTAAATTGTACAGGTAGGTGCCAAGTGACACTTGTGCAGATGGCCATGGTTTAGATATATAGATACTAGGTGTTACGTTATCATCAGGAAATACTTAAGGTTATAATATAATGGAATCTAAGTCCCTTTTTGGCTAAGTTTTTGGCTCTGGTTATGTGAGCCAGTTTTAACAATATAGCTTGCTTTATGGCGCAGTCCTAGTTAATTGTAAATCGGAATCCCCGCTATTGAAACCATTTATCGTATTATTGATAATTAAGAAACAGTAGTCTAGACATTTAGCCTGGAGATATTTTTGAATATATAATTACGTGCTGCTGCTAATATTTGTTGCAATTGACTTGCAGTGAATTTTCCAGATACTGAAACAGCAGTAGTTTATTGCTGTAAGTAAAAAAAAATCTTGTGGCATAATTATTGGTTCTAGATTCTCTATTGCAACAAATTTGAAGTTCAAAATTGTTGCTAATAAGTTCTTTATTTATCTTTTTCCGTCTTTTTATATCTGTTGCTAGTGCTCTTGTTGGGGGTGGCAGACTGGCAGTGGGGGGCAGACAAGGGCTTAATAGGGCATATTTGCAGGTGCAACTGGAGGGGTGATTTAGGTTGTTAATCCTGCATAATATTGACTTTATGAATTTTATTGCAGCTTGAAGACCTTGGGTTTTACAGCTGTTAATGTAAAAAGTTTATGTCTCGAGTCTTGGAAAGTGTTATTCGTGTTAGAATTGTGGAGGAATTGATGATAATAACATTTCGATCATCTAATCTAAAAGTTGCAGACATCGCCTGGTACTTCCAACATTGATGGCATGATGATATGAACAGTGAGTTGGACCTTTAGCTAGGAATTGAATTGTTGATTGGAGTCTTAAAGAAGATTGTTATGAGGTTTAAGGGTTCAAATCCACTTAATTATATGTTTAGAAAGTTGCTAGCAATCTGATAGAGAGATAAACTGAGACTGATATCGTTAATACCTTGAATTTTCAGTAAACTCTTACCACCCTTAACCCATATATGATATGGTGGATTCTTTTACTGCTTGATCGGTGGAAGGGAGAAAAAGTTCAAACTTTTACCACCCCTAACCTTATAACATGGTAGATTATTTCTCTGTTTGATTGCTAGAAGGGAGAAACTCAAAGTTCAAACCTCCATTAGAGATAAATTGCAGAGAGCAGTCATGCTATTGGCTGAACTAGAAAACTAAAAGTAGAAAGTAAAATAAAATAATAACTGTTATATGTTAGTGCAAAACAAACATAAATAACTAAATGACTTAATAATACCTATTCCGTAATGAATCTTTGAATTAATTATTTTACTTTTGGAATTCATTTGTTCAATCCTGTTTTGGCTAAAATGTTTAGAATAGAACTGAAGACTTGTAAGTAATTATGTTATGCTGGTTGATATTTGTTGTATTCAGTCGATAATTTATTGACCATATATCTATTAGTCAATAAAGGAGTCACTTGGTAATGTATTTAGAATGCATATCCAAGATAAGATGAGAGTTTTAGGTTTTCTTTGTTTACATTGTTCACTGAGATCTCTTTGTATGTATAGTAGATAGTTTCCGGATAGACTTGATGATGTTTTAGTGCATTATGAGTAGTAAGAGTGAATGCTGATAATTGCGAATGAATTAATATATTGATAAATTACATTCATCTAATGGTATCTGGCTTTATCCTCTTATCAAGTTGGGAATTGTCTTAGAACTAAGTAGGCAATTTCCCTGTGTGTTGGAACTATGAAAATGCAGCATCTAGATTTTTTTCTTTTTTCAGGACTTACTATATATATATCATATTTCCAAATGCTCTGGTTCATATTTTCCTCAAATTGAATAAATCTCTTGCTACGCTTACTGCCCTGTAGCCAATTTCAGTAAAATCCTGAAATCTCTTTGGGTGTCTGTAACCCTTTGGCGTTTCAGCAGGATCCATCAAAGCGGTAAATGTAGTAACCATTTAATAGGGAACTCGATTATGATTGTTTGCTTAGAATGGAAAGGTGATTTGCTGAAAATGACCTAAATATTGAGGTGATGAGATGATAAAGCAGTGAGGAAGGTCTGATTATTAAGAAACTTGAGAGTAGAGAGCTTCTACTATGAATTTAAGATATTACCTGTGGTTGTATGCTCAAATTATTACCTACCATTAATAGCCTTTGATATCTGCTTGGTTGTTGATAAAGAAGAATCAGTTCCTTCTTCTTTCGTCTCTTTTCAGGTTCTGCCTTTTGTTTTTGTTTGTTATCAATGTAAATTCTCGATAAGATATGCTGGCATTATCTTGATCCGTCTGTTGTTTAGCTTGGGATAATTGGACTTGGTAATAAATATTATTTTTTAATCATGTAGGTGAAAACTAATTAACATGTAAGTCTACCATGTCCTAGCAATATATGACTTCAAAATGGTTTGAAGCTCAATGCATGTCTTACCTGCTCCATTTCTCTGCTAGTTAAAGAAAATGGAGAAAGGAAATGGCAGCTATGTGATTTGATTCTTCTTATGTTTGGCAGTTTGCAAATAGAGAATTGAGTTGAGAATAATATGGTCATTACATGTATGTTACAGGTTTTGGCAAATCTTTTAACTTGATCTTTCACTATATATGGTGTTGCAACTTGGAATCCACCAATGTTCACAGATCCTAAGCCAGGGCAAACTACTGCAAAATGTTGAGGTAAATATTTGACATGGATTCTTGAGCCAAGACAATGCTTGGAATTTTTTAAATTAGTTAGATAGGAATAGTTGTCACAAGGGTGTTTCTGTCGACATGTAGGTAGCTGAAAGATACATCAAAAAATTTTGTTAAATATTCACTGTTTATAAGGAATCATGTACTATTCTGTATATTACATATAAAATGTTGCATACTCCATGATTATGTTTTCGTATATTGACTTTTACGTTTATACTTAACTGATTTGTTTCCTCAAGTTATGCTGGTCTCGGTTCTATATATGTTAACTGATATAGCTGATACAAAGTATAGGTAGATATCATGACACTTTTTTCGTTTTCTTTTTTTTTTTCTCTTTATCGCTCTTTCTCTTTTTTATTTTTCTTCTGGGAAGCATTTTTCTACCTAATATTTGGTTTTCAAAAGTCGGTTCTTTGATGAACAACTGCTGTCATTTGTAGTCATTGGCCTAAAGTTTTCTGGGCTGTCATGAGTGATAACTGATGAAGTTTGTAAGACTGTCAAATTTGGTATTCTTGTGATTCGTTATCAATATACAGTAGGAGTTGTTTACATTTTTCAGTTCTGGACTTCTGGTCTAATTTTAGAAGCCAAGAGTAACCCACCCTGTCTATTCCCCAAACACATTGAAAGTCCTGGTCTAATGTGCTGTTTGTTAGTAAATATAGTAAGGTAAAGGAGGGAGGGGGTGGGCTACTTTGAAATTTCTCAAATGTGATTATGCATGTGTTGCTGCATTGATGTGCGTGTGTGATCCTATTTTTGTCAAATTGAGTTGTTAAAAAATGGAGAATAAACTGTACGAGTCGAATTGCCGGTTTCTTGCTTTTTTTAGCAGAAATCAGAATATTGATGAAAAAAGTACTACTAGTATGTTCTTTACTGACATCCGGAAATATCATATATATTGCCTATTAGCTAATATGAACAATGAATAAAGGCTTTCATTAGAATTTTAGGCTCTTTCATTGTCCATATGATAACATGCTTTTCTTTGTTTTTTAATAATTTGCTTTTATTCAATTAATACCAATTGTTCATAGATAAATGACTCAATTCTTTTTTTTTTTTTAATCTTGATTCTTTAAATTGTCCCGTTTTGAATTTGCCAAAAGAACGTTACAAGGTACTTTGATGGAATATATAGTTTTGATTTCGAACTAAAACATGTTATTATCACATGGGCAAGAGGAACTGGGTTCCTAGGCTCTTACTTTCTTTCTAAGCATCTGCCCGGTTTTAAAAGGAAGGTTAGTCTCTTCTCTCGTAAACTTGATCTGAATTTTATTCCAGGGTGGAACCAAAAGAAAAATGAAGGATTTTTTGTATGGTCAAATCTACCAATGAGCTAAGCCACATATTCTCTCATGGGGCTCTTGAATCTCTAACAATCAATACGGCCGCTGACTCCAGACAGATTTTTCGTCTCCAAGGCAAGACAGTTTATAGGTGTGCGGTCTTTCCCATATTCGATTTAAGACAACCTGGAATTACAATTCTAATTACTAGCAGTTTTGGTCATTATTATATGATATATGACGAGCTTGATTCTCTATTTAATCTAATTTTATAGTGTTATATTGTGAATGGAAGCTGTAAGCCTGTGAGTGAATAATAATAGTGAATTTCCAGTTCTGGGTTCTGAAGTAAATCTCCAAAAACTTTGTAATCACTCTCTATTCCTTTAGTAATTTTAATTACAGGTTGGGGTTTTACTTGATTGCTCAAGCTTGCTGATCTTAATTTGTTTTTTTTTTTCCCAGTAAAATTGAAGAGTATTGAAATAGAGGCTCCTTAAACATCCAATATAGGGAAATAGAATCATATAATAATTTCAATTTGTTTGATAACAACAAATTCAATAAAAAAACAGAGACTTAAATGTCTTGACAGTTGAAACTGCAGCACTCACAAGTCACAACTACTTGAACTTGACTATGCTTAAAAAAGAAGTAAAAAACTACAAAACCTCAACAGAAAAAACTAATAAACATTGAGCATATAATATACTGTAAGAAGATACGAGACAAGAGTACCCAGATCATATAATATCAAGCATTGTTTAAACAGGAAGTGCCATCAATGCCAGGATATTTCTCGCATACCCATGATTTAAATCTTGCAGATTATGATATGACCTGAGTTTCATAACAAGACTTCCATGGAGTGCATTGGAAAATCTCTTGGTCTCTCTTAAAGCAGCTTGAAGCACATAGTTCCCATACCGATCCTTGGCAACTTGAATAAGCTGATTGCTCTGAAGAAATTCACTAATCACATGAACCAGACCTGAAGATTTCAAGCATTTCTCCACCAGGTGACTTCCTCCTTTCTGCATTGACAGTTTTACATAATAACCTCTCAAGGAAAGACTAATTTTCTCAATAATGGCAGGATTTTGGAGTCCCAAAACGCCCTGCACCACGAAATTCCCGAAAGGATGCAGCGAAAGGAACACAACTTGTTCACAGATTTTCCTGAGGAGTTCATCACTTCTGGGGCCTCTGCTTCGTGAGATGAATTGGTTTAATGCTCCACATCCTCTCTCATGTGTGGCTAGTTTCAGACATTTATCCATGGCTTCAAGATAAAGCTTGTCGTTCTTCTGAGAGTCGAGAAATTCTAAGCACTCCAATATGACATATTGTCCTGTTGGATTTATCATCAACTCCCAAAATTTGTCGGCCAAAGTTTTCACAATCTGGTTTACTAATGGTGACTTCTGAAGAACTTTGATTAGCTTCTTGATTGAATAACTCCCATATCTATCAATCGATGCATAATAAATTATGTTTCTGTCCAGTTTCTCCATAATCCTCTGTAACAGAATTTCGTCGTTCAATTCAACAAGTTTCTGAAACAGGTAGCGCCCGAATTGGCTGGTCATAAGTTGGAATAAATTGTCAATGACTCCTTCGAATATCCTCTTTATGATTTTTGGGTCCTTCATTAAAATCAAAGCCTGGAGTTGTTTTGAGCTTTCTTCCATCAAGGCCAGATTAATTATACCTTCATCACCTTGCGAGAACCCATTAGGGTTTTCACCGGTTGGACTTGGAATGGGAAGAAAAGGGTTTTCATTAGGGAAATCACTGAAATAGCTAACTTGATGCTGATTTAACAGAGGATGCTTCCATGGCGTGGGTGGCAAGAAATATGGGTTGTACGGCTGTCCCAAACCATACCCTCCTCCGTTTAGAGTTTCAGAAAAATTATAGGGTTGATGATAATTACCCACACCATTATTGATCAGATTCGTACCGTTAAAAGACGGTAAATTAGAACTGGGAATGCTTTCGCTGTTACTCGATTCAGGACTTGGGGGAACGCCTTTCGAAGAACCATTCAAAGGCAAAGAAGAAGATGATGATGATGAAGAAGAAGAAGAAGAAGGCTTGTCGCTGTTAATCTCAATCTTGCCGTTGTTCATGCGAAGGTTTCCGAAAGAAAGTTGAAGGGATTCGAGAGAAGTAGAAGCCGTGGAAGCCGCTGAGTTGGTGGGGGGTTTGGAATCAGTAGCAGAGTTCTCCATTACGCAAACTTACAGAAAAAGGAACAAGAATACAAGATAAAAAGCAGAAGAACAAGAGCAAACAAGAAGCAGATGAAGGAAATCAATATAAGAGTTGTGAAGCAATCTTCCCCTTTTATAATACTTGATATATCCTACTTCTTTCCAAGGTAGGATTGGATTTCTAACGGCTAATTATTAATTGATTGATGGATTAGTTTTAGGATTACAAATCCTGTTAGAATTAGGAATACGCAGTGGCATACTCAATTTTGAAAATTTTATTTTTTAAAAAAAAACACCCCACTTTGCACGGAGCCTTAATCTTAATTATGTTACAAATTAATCCTTTTTTTTTCTTACCAAAAAAAAAAATAATCCTTTTAGAATTAGGAATTCTTCCCAAGGACATGGTCATGGGAAATAGAACTAGAAGAGACCCAAAATACAAACAATCTTAATAAAAATCAATGTATTCTCAAGTGTCAAGCTGGGGAGAAATTAAAGATAAAAAGCAAAAGCAAAAGAGCAAGTAATAATAAAACACAGTAGTATGATGGCAAGGGAGATAGTGGAGGAGGCAGCGGCAGTGCTGGGACAAAATCCACCAATGCAAGGTGAAGGTCCAAAACGAGTATTTGGGTTGTTATAATTGGGAGTTAGACAAAAGCTTCCAACACAAGGCATGAAGGGTGAAGGGGGTGCAAATATTGTTGATCCACCATTATCTCCACCGTCACTCCCTCCACCATTGTCTCCGGAAGGTGAAGGTGGTGCTAAATTTGTCGATGTATCATCGTCTCTACCGCCATCGTGATCTCTAGGAGTTGTCGGAACGCGACCGGAATCAGTTCCACGGCTGCCTATGCATCCGTTCACAATTTCAGCAGTTTCCAAAGCTAACACCAGGGTTGTAATTGTAACGAGCCATGGCACCAATTTCATGATGAGCTTAGGTGCTGAGGAAATAAATCAATTATCTTTCCAACTGCATACAAAGGCTAACAAGTAGTCAATACATAAGCCAATAGAATTCACCTTCTTAATGTGGAATTTTTAATTTAAAAGTGAATAGAGAAATAGGCATTGGAGAGCTTCTCCCATTTGAGTCTGATACATATGTGACTTGATTTTGAATTAATCGGGGTACAATGTATCATATACTATGGGGTTTGTACAAAAAGAAAAACAGAAAAACACACAAAAAAGAGCATAGTCCAAACTTAAGTTTGTTTAACTTACCAAGTTTCAGCTGCGATAATTCTAATGGAGGCTTTGATTAGCTAGAATTGAGTTGTAATGTAATGCATTAGGTCGCAGAGCAGAGTGGATTATATATATATATATATATAT
>AWUE01017042.1:0-101052 GCA_001974825.2 Corchorus olitorius
TTGATTATAGCAATTTGCATTTTAATTAGCATGTGTAAAATATTCTTTATCGCATGCCAAAATCCACTTAATTATTATTATTCCCTTCCCTTCAAATGGGTGCAAACCATAACAAATTAGCCACCATTCGAGAGACATATAATGAGTTGTGTTCTTCAAAAGACATAATGAGTTGTGAAGGTCGAAGAAATAAGCACCATGTCCCTAATGGGACATCCCGGTAATTAAAATATGAGACCTCTTAGGGAGTTCACTACTTCAAATTGGGCTAATTAAGTGAGATCATTTTACGTACATAATAACTTATTGCGCTCATTCATGTAATTAGTAGCATAAACAAACAATCACTCTTTTTCCATGATGTGGTGAAATTTTATTAGCCTATTCCCACTAAGATGACAAGGAGATGAAGAGCATTTTAAAATAGAAAGTTATACAATACATTATTGGTGTAGTTTAGTAGACTGCGCATGTGGGATATAAGGGTTGACATGTGTGTTTAAAGAATGCTTTTGAATTAAAATAAAAAATCAGAAAATGGGTATATATCAACTCCTCACTCCGTTTGTATAGTCCAAATTTTACATCGTCAATATATCAAATAATTAATTATCCTTTTAAAATATTTATTTATTTATTATTTAGCCAAGAGTAATCTTTTGGCACAAGAGATAAGACTAATCCCTTTTAAGTGAAGCGCGTGAAAAGTTAAAACCTTTCCAACAAATACGTATTTTAAATACATTTTTAAGGAGAAATTATTACATGGACCATTTTTACCACGTCATCCATGATTCCGACTAAAAAAATTGTAATAATTCATATTTTTTTTTTTGCAATTATTAAAATCCTACCAAATCAATGTTTTAAATTTCAAGACATACCCAATAACCTCACCTCGTCAACTTGAAGCTAAACTTGAGATATACATAAATTTAAGGAATAATTTTGAGTTATTATAATTTTGTTTACTATCTAGAGCATTTTAATATGGCAATGGTAAAACACAAGTCAACTTCACATTGACTTAACATGCATTTAAAAAAAAAATTAATAACACGCATTAAAAAAACAACAGCCAAAGAAGAATTATTTACTAGGAGTACATACCAACACATGCATTACCATGGAATATGCCACATCAGCTATTAGACGGCGCCATTACTCATGTGATGTCTCGGGACTGGTTTTTATTCAAAATGGGTGTTACTATTGACAAAATTGAAAGTAAAGGTTGATTTGGAGAAAATAATATACAAGCCGGGGCAAAATGCTCAATTTGGGGCCAAACGTGTGTGGTCATGTTCGATTTGGAACCAAACGTTTCAATTGCAACAAAAATGAGTTAAACGTTTTCGGACCTCTCAATGTTGGGTTTTTTCTAACGGAAATAGGCAAGTATATAACACTTGTTGTTTACACGCATGAAAGGCCATCTTTTTTAGTCACCTGGACTTGATTTAGCTAGGTATAATTATAATATACACGTGGCTTTCAAAAAATTTAAAAAAAAATCCAAATAACATCAACAAATTCCTTAAAGATAAAAATAATTAAAAAAAAAAACCTTAAAAAGGCAAGGGAATTTGTTAACTCAGACCATTTGGAAAGGGAATGAGTTGGGTTTTTTTTTTTTTTTGGCCATGAGTTGGGTCAGTTTCTATGGCTGCCTTGAGAGCAAGAAGAGCAAACCATCCGAGTTGAGAGAGCAAACCACTGAAACACCAAAAAACAACAGAAAGGAAGCAACTTTATAAACTGAAAGGATCATCCTTTTCATATCACTTTGCAAATGAAAGCAAAAACTGAAAGCAACTTTAAAATTCCAAATGGCAAAAATTTAAACCCAAAAATTTCAGGCCATGCTTTAATCACTTTACCTTCACTTAAAATAATCATCATATACACCCCAATTAAAAGCATTATCACCAACAAAATGGGAGGAATCAGAAAGAAAGAAAGAAAGAAAACAAAGAACAATAAGAAAGATGGGTAATTAGCATACTAATTTAACAAGCTCTATAGGTTCATTGGCTCTTCGATGTTTGATTAATTCTTCCCCAGAAATCAAAACACTGAACAAGTGACTAAAGGTGGTGGGCAGAGTCGAAAGAAACCCTTTTTACATTTTTTAAGGATAATCAATCAAATCCAATAATCATTCTTCAACGTCCTCTTCTCTCGTGACGGCTCACCTGGTCCAGGATTCCTTAGTCTCACATGAGAAAAATGGGTAAAAGGGGGACGAACGGTGACGGCCCGACTTATCAACTGGTGATTCAAATCCAAATTGAAAAGCGCGTTCACTGGAAGATAAGATCATCATCTCGAAGGGGAGTTGCGGAATGGAGGCTAAATAGCCCTTGCGTGCCATGTGTTTGGTACTTAAGTAACTACCGTTGAATTTGATTATGATTGTTGTCTTGGAGGAGGAGAGATGGAGTGGCACTGGTAACGAGTAGAGGGAGTTAGGGTTTCGGGTTGAGGAAGAAGAAGAGAAAAAAGGAAAAAGGAAAAGAAAACGAAGGAAAAGAGGGGGGGGGGGGAAGCCATGTTGGAGTTAAACGGAGGGTTAACGGCGCGTGTATAACACTGCCTGGGTTCCGTTAGAAAAAGCCCTTGAGCAGATCTGAAAACATTTGGTCCTTTTTTGTTGCAATTGAAACGTTTGGTCCCAAATCGAGCATCACGGCAAACGTTTGGCCCCAAATTGAGATTTTGCCTACAAGCCGGTTATTCTTCCTTTTCTTTTTATTTTCCCCAGAAAATGGGTTATTTTTAAAACAGAAAAAAAAGAAAAAAAAAGGATTTTCAAATTAACCAACAAGTGTCATGGGCCAACGGCCCATCACTGTATTCTGAAAAAATTGGAATCTTTTTTCTTTGGCCACATAAAAATTGTGATCTGGTGTTAACTTGCAGGCAGCCCAATCGAATCAAATCGCCTCTTTCAAGTGAGAAGATAACAGAAGGCTGAAGCGGTAACCAACCACAGAGCTCAACAGTGAACTGGAGAGAAAGATTATGAACAGAATAACCATCATGATGTCTCCTTCTTTTGATCGTTATTCTGGTAATTCTGCTCTCTTTTTCTTTTACGATTCCAGTTCCAGTAGTATCTGTTCCCTTGCTAGATATCCTACTTTTGCTGCTGTTAAAGATAGAAATGTCAAAGTGGGTTTGTCTAGACCCAGTCGTACCCAGCTGGAGAAATTGGTCATTAATAAGTGTAAATCAAGGTCCCTTGAGCTTGATGAGGCTCTGGGGTTTTTCAATTCCATGATTTCACAAAGACCCTTGCCCTCCATTTCGGCTTTCAATTATCTGCTTGGTGCTCTCGCCAAGATGAAACATTATTCAGTTGTTGTGTCCATGTGTAAGCAGATGATGGGTTGTGAGGAAATGCACCCCGATATCTGCACTATGACCACTTGGATGAATTGCTTCTGCAATTTGAAGCAGGCGGACTTGTGCTTTTCTGTGTTTGCGTTAATTCTTAAACTTGGTCTTCAACCTAGCCCTCATACCATGAGCGTTCTACTTCTTGGGCTTATCAATGAGGGTAAAATTGATGAGGCCTTGAAATTGTTTTGGCAAATAGTACAGAAAGGATATCCGTGTAATGTATACACTTGTACTATCATCATCAGTGGCCTTTGCAAGTCGGGATACACTTGCTATGCAGTTGAAATACTGGAAAAGATGAACGCAAGTCGAAGCCTTAAACCTAATGTCGTTACTTATAACACCATAATCGATGGATTTTGTAAGGAGGGAAGTGCAGATAAGTCCTTGAGTATCTTTCGAGGTATGCTTGATGGTGGTATTGAGCCTGATCTTCTTACTTATAATACATTAATTCATGGATTGTGCAGCAATGGCCAGCTGAATGAAGCCAAAGGCCTGATAACTGACATGATCAACAGGAGAATTTCTCCTGATGTCTACACCTTCAGTGCTCTGATCAGCTCTCTTTGCAAGGATGGGAAGATCCAAGAAGCCAATTCCTGGCTCAGTATAATGAGTAAAAGAGGCATAAAGCCTGATGTTGCAACTTTGACTTCCATCATTGATACTTTATGCAAGGAAGGGAAAACAGGGAAGGCATTTGAAGTCTTGGAATTGATGACTCATAAAGGTGTGAAACCAGATGTGGTCACCTATAGTTGTATGATCCAAGGATTTTGTCATTCAAGTCAATGGAAAGAAGCGACAAGCTTGTTTGAAACAATGGTGGATGAAGGAGTACAGCCGGATGTGGTAACTTTCAGCTCCATAATTGATGCTCATTGCAAGGAAAGGAGAACTGAAGAGGCAATTGAGGTATTCGATCTAATGGCTGAAAGAGGTATGAAACCTAATGTCATCACATATAGTTCTATAATCCACGGCTTTTTTCGTTCAGGTCAATGGAAAGAGGCAATGAGCTTCTTGGACAGAATGATAAATGAAGGAGTGCAGCCAGATCTCATAACTTTCAACTCTATAATTGACGCTCTTTGCAAGGAAAAGTTAGCTGAAGAAGCCATTGAGGTTTTGGATTTGATGGCTGAAAAAGGTGTGAAACCTGACATTGTAACTTACAGCTGTTTAATACATGGATTATGCCTATCAGGGCAATGGGAAAAAGCTACAAGCCTGTTTAGTAGAATGGTCGCTCAAGATATAAATCCTAACACAGTTATTTTAAACACTATTATGGATGCTCTTTGTAAACAAGGAATGATGGAGAAAGCTGAAGATGTACTTCATTTTATGAATAAAAATGGAGCAAAGCCTGACGAGATTACTTACACAACAATGATTAAGGGATATTGCTTGCGAGGTGAAACAGATAAGGCAGAGGATGTCTTCAATTTGATGGTAAGAAAGGGTTTCCCACCAAGTTCGGCCATTTGTAAAACTTTGGTTAATGCTTATTCAAAGGGAAAGAGTAAAGGTGAGGCTTCCAGGTACATTGAAAA
Source organism: Corchorus olitorius (assembly GCA_001974825.2). Taxonomy (NCBI): domain Eukaryota; kingdom Viridiplantae; phylum Streptophyta; class Magnoliopsida; order Malvales; family Malvaceae; genus Corchorus; species Corchorus olitorius. Next base: position 4,965 of record AWUE01017042.1, read on the forward strand.
AATGATCCAAAAGGGAATGATTCCTGATTCCGTAGCACATAAAATGCTTGCTGGAGAGGATTTGACCAATTTTATGCATGCTTAATGCAGCTTCTATTTTTGTTTAACTTCTAGGCAGCATTATTGTTCTCTTTTTTCTTTTTTGGTGGAAAATCTGTTGTAAAGAACACGATCTTGTTTCTATAATTATCTTATTCATTACAAACTTGGTTCATGTAGTCCTCACTGCAATTGCGAAGAATTTGTAGAACCAAATGAGTTTCTACTTTTTAGCATCTGCAATACTGTTTGAGAGGGACTAAAATAGTTTCAAATTGCAAGTTTGGAGAGTAAAACATCCAAAATTAAAGTTTGAGGGGCAAAATGTCAGAATCGTACAAGTTTAGGGGGCAAAAAGGGCATTAAGCCATATATCATTTTACTAATTATTAACTTTTTGATTCTAAACATAATATAATGAAATAAAAATCAATGTATTCTCAAGGGTCAAGCTGGGGAGAAATTAAAGAAGAAAAGCAAAAGCAAAATAGCAAGTAATAATAAAACACAGCAGTATGATGGCAAGGGAGATAGTGGAGGAGGCAGCGGCAGTGCTGGGACAAAATCCACCAATGCAAGGTGAAGGTCCAAAACGAGTATTTGGGTTGTTATAATTGGGAGTTAGACAAAAGCTTCCAACACAAGGCATGAAGGGTGAAGGGGGTGCAAATATTGTTGATCCACCATTATCTCCACCGTCACTCCCTCCACCATTGTCTCCGGGAGGTGAAGGTGGTGCTAAATTTGTCGATGTATCATCGTCTCCACCGCCATCGTGATCTCTAGGAGTTGTAGGGGGTGAAATTGTCGGAACGTGACCGGAATCAGTTCCACGGCTGCCTATGCATCCGTTCACAATTTCAGCAGTTTCCAAAGCTAACACCAGGGTTATAATTGTAACGAGCCATGGCACCAATTTCATGATGAGCTTAGGTGCTGATTAAATAAATCAATTATCTTTCCAACTGCATACAAAGGCTAACAAGTAGTCATTACACATGCTAATTATTTCTTCCAAATTACTCCTTCTTAATGTGGAACTTTTATTTAAAAACAATAACAATATAGTTCAAAATTAAAGTTTGTAATTTGTATAAATTACCACGTTTCAGCTGCGAAATTCTAATGGAAGCTTTGATTAATTAGCTAGCTTGATTTGGTAATGCATTAGGTGCAGAGCAGAGTGGATTATATATATTATACTTATAGCGAGGGAGGAAGAGAATCCCTAAGGTTTGAAACAATTAAATTTCAAAGCAATATTCATTTTGAAATGCTTAAGATATAGTACATCTTCAGATTAATTAGCTAAATCTTTGTGTTGATTATAGCAATTAGCACGGTTTATTTATTTTAATTAGCATGTAAAAATATTCTATATTGCATTTGCATGCCAAAATCCTCGTAATTATTATTATGGTATAAAATTCCCTTCTCTTCAAATTGGTGCAAAACATAACAAATTAGCCACCATTCAAGACATAATGAGTTGTTTGTGAAGGCCGAGGAAATAAGCACTGTCCCTAATGTAGAGCTGTTCAAGGGCCGGGCTACCCGTCCAAATTCGTAAGCCCGCCCGATATTTTAAAGGGTTTGGACAAGAATTTTAAGCCTGTTGGATGGGCTTGGACAAAAATATCAAGCCCGTTTATTAAATGGGCCGGGCTTGGGTATGAGAGCAAAAGCCCAAGCCCGGCCCGGGCCCAGCCTGATTAAGGAAATATATTTATTTTTATTTTTTATTTGTTGATATATAATAATATATATTAAATATACTTTATACGTACACCGTATGTTAAATAAGAAAAAGATGAATAATATATGTAGAAAATCTTATTATCAATGAGAATAGTATGTTATAGGTAGTATATATCATATTTTATATTTACAATTATATTTATATAATTAATTAATATAATTTAATTCTTAAAATAATTATTAAAAAAATATTAAACGGGCTTTTGGACGGGCCTTGGTCTAAGCATTTGATAAATGGGTCGGGTTTGGACAAAAGTTTGAGGCCCGTTTTATAAATGGGCCCGGCTTGGACAACACTAATGGCCTTAATCTCAAGGCTAGGCCCGGCCCATGAATAGGTCTACCCTAATGCGGCATCCCAATAATTAAAATTAAAATCCGAGACCTCTTATGCGACTTCCAGTTCAAATTGGGCTAAGTGAGATGATGTTACGTACATAATAACCTATTATGTTCATTTATGTAACTAGTCTTCATTTCCACATGTGTTGCACGTGACCAATCGTGTCTAATTTAAAAGAAAATTAAAATAATAATTGAAATTAATTATAAGTAGAGCTGTCAAAACCTGATCCAAACTATAACTCGTTCAATCCAATCGAACCCAATTTTACCAAAGAAAATAAATGACCCGAACCCGTCCTATTCAAACCTGACAAACCCATAACCCAAATGACCCGAGAAGTTAACCCGGATGTCCCAACAATATTATAAAGTAAACTTATGTTTTATTCAATAAAATCCACATTGTTATAATTTTAAGTTTTTAACCATTCTAAATTATCATTTATTCAATAAAATTTATATTATTGTAATAATTTTACCTATTATGATTAAATTTGCTAAACTTCATTATATGAACAATTATTATATTAATAAATACTAAATCAGTTATATAAATAATTTATTATAAATTTATAATTAGTAAATTGTTTTTTTACATAATGAATAAATAATAATAATTAATTAGTAATTTCTTGACAATTTTTTTATTAGGAAAGAACATAAATTTAGATATTATATAACCAATTTTATTTGAACACATACCCCACTTCATAATTAATTATATACAAGCAGGACGGTCTACGCTTGCGCTGCAGTCATCTTCTTATTAGGGCTATATTTTTTGTAGTTGTTTAAGTCAATTAGTAAGAAAATATTGCATTGGCTGTAAGTTAATTAGTTAGGAGAAACTCATACATCTAAACAAATAATTCGCATACATAAAGCAAAACACATGACTTCTCTTTCATTCTAAAAGTACATTACCTAAATTCTACTCCATCTCTAGGTAATTCATCAAAATAAAGCTAATATTCTACTCCTACATCTCTAAATAATTTATCAAAACAAAGCTAACTTGTCTTCTGGGCTACTTCAGAAAAGCGAACCTTGACTAAAAAGCCTCGATCGACATATTAATTGTCGTTTGAAATATATGTTGATTATCTAAAAAAACATAGTACGTTGCGGTCATTTTTTTAATCTTGATTGCAATTGTTAAATTAATGAACTCGGGTAGGTGGAAGAATTTGGCTTCTGCATAAGGAAGGCTTAATTTTTTGTAGTCAATGAGCATGTATAGTTGTTGTAGGAAAATTGAATTAGTTGAGAGCATTTGTAGGAACATATGTAATTTACACAATGCATCACAAAATGATTGTGTGCTTTTGAAAATTTTGAAATATATTAAACATAATAGATACCTCAATAAAAAGGAAGTCGAATGATAAATTTAAAAAAAAACTTTTTGTAAAATAAAAGAGAAATAAGGAAATGTTAAATTTAAGTATCAAATAATATAATCAACAAATAAATCCAGATTTACCTCAAAATGTTGCGATGAGAAGTGAAAGCTCCCCACTTTAGGTTATGTCATCCTAATGCGCTACTAAATTAAATGGAAGGATCTTATCAACGTACATCTGGAAATTTTAGGATACAGAACGGAGTTCATGTGAAACTGATTCAGAGAAACGTTAAGGAAGAAGAAACCCACCCAAATAGAAATGAAGAAGAAAGGAAAACAGAATTAGAATGTCAATAGTTTACCCATGAATCAACCATTGTTGCAGATACATTTATACCACCAATCCTTTGGAATTTCGGCAAAGGAGTTGAACCGGTGGTAAATCCTAATATCCACATACAATTAATATGTAATTAAAACACACTTAATTATAAATGTAAAAATAGTAAATTACAAAGAAGGGCAGTAGGAAAAGTAAGGGAGGAAATTTATCGATGGCCTTTTTAGTCACCTGAAAAGTGCGAAAAGACCAAAAAAAGCCAAAAGGAGGCACCACATTAATTCTCAATTTGGTCTTTAAGTAATTTTCATAGTCACTAAAATAATATATAGTATATTTAATATTCAAAATCTATACTATATATAAAAGTACGAATAATGGGAAAATTTATGTTTTCCGATTGTACCCTTTTTTTCAAATATATTTCTAAATTGCCATTATTAAATAATATTTTAATTATTCCACTATTAAAATAATGGATATTTAGATTATCCTCATTAATTAGGATCCAACATGGCCAATAGGGACACTTCTGAATTTTCGTCCAAAACATTTCCCAAGTTGGTTTAGGAGAAGATCAATTATGTCCAGAAATTTTAAGGGCAAAATCGCCCACCGGAATGGCAGAATTAGGTCTCGAGATAAACATAAAAGTTGTAGATCTCAGAATCCTCTTTCCAACGGTACCTCATTTGCATTTTTCTGAGCTCTAGATCAAAAGTTATGAATTTTCTTCCAAAACTGCTCATGTGAAGTCCTCATTTAAGTAGGATTTAACAATTCTGCATCAAGGCTGAATCATTACTGCATAATAATTACCGATTGGACTTTGACTCCTTCTTTGGGCTTTCATATTAACAAATTGGGTCTAAGAATATCAGATTTAGACTTCAAGACTGGCTTGGATTTTTGGATTTCATGGACTCAAACGAGCCTAATGTGTCTATTGGGCCGAAATGAAACAGAATCAATAGTTTCTCCAAATATATCTATCTATACTATATATAAAAGTACGAATAATGGAAAACTTTATGTTTTCTGATTGTACCTTTTTTTCAAATATATTTCTAAATTGACATTATTAAAATTAATTATTTAAAAATTAATTATAAAATTTCAATTTAGACCGAATTATAAGTTTGTAAAATTAATTTTCATTGATGAACATGCAAATTTCTATGAATAATGAGAAACTTTATGTTCTCCGATTGTACCCTTTTTTCCAAATATATTTCTAAATTGCCATTATTAAAATTTAGTATAATTTTATTATTTAAAATTTTCAATTTAGACCGAATTTTTATAAGTTTGTCAAATTGATTTTCGTTAATGAACATGCAAATTTCCTGTACTATTATTTTTTGAATTTAATATTTTACTTTTAATTTCAATTTTTAAATGTCAATAAAAAGATTAAACTAACACTAACACTAACACTAACACTAACACGTACAATACTATTGTTAGTGAAGCTCCATCTCTTTGGTATACACTGTTTTGCCACATTCACTTTGTTCAATTAGAAATTATTGAGTTAGAAAAGTAGGTGTTATTATGATTTTGATTTTCTTGTCCTTGTATGGTTATCAAAATTTCATAAGCTGGTTATTATAATTTCATGAGGAGGTTATCAAAATTCCATAGTGTGGTTACCAAAATTTCATATGGAAGTTATCAAAATTATCATGGGAAGGTTATCAAAATTTCATAGTGTGGTTATCAAAATTTCATAAGATCAGGTTATTAAAATATCTTAGAAAGGTTATTGAAATTTCGTAGTTTGGTTATCACAATTTTATAGAAATGTTATCAAAGAGATTACCAAAATGTCATAGCGAGGTTATAAGAATTTCATAGTGTGGTTAACAAAATTTCATAAGGAGGTTACTAATATTTCATGGGGATGTTATCAAAATTTCATAGTGTGGTCATCAAAATTATTTAGTATGGTTATCAAAATTTCATATGAAGGTTATAAAAGTCTCAATTTCATAAGGAGTACCAAAATTTGATAGAAGGTTATCAAATCTCATAGAGTGATTATCGAAATTTCATAGAGATCGGATTATCAAAATTTATAGGAAGATTATCCAAATTTTATAGTGTTGTTATCAAAATTTCAAAATGAGGTTATCAAAATTACATAATGTGATTATCAAAATTTCATAGAGGGGTTAAAAAAAATTTATAGAGAGGTTATCAAAATTTTATAAAGAGGTTATCAAATTTTCAAAATGTGATTACCAAAATTTCATAGTGGTATTTATGGGGAGGTTATCAAAATTTCATAGTATGGTTACCAAATTAGGAAGGTTATAAAACTTTTATTATGGAGTAATCAAAATTTCAGGGAGGATATCAAAATTTCATACGAAGCTTATCAAAAATATCATAGTTTAGTTTTCAAAATTTTATAAGAGGATTATCAAAATATCATAGCATGTAGATCAAAATTTCATAGGGAGATTAACAAAATTTCATAATGAGGTTATAAAAAAATCATAGGGAGGTAATAAAAAATTGTAGTTATCAAGATTTCATAAGGAGGTTTGTCAAAATTTTACATGGAGGTTTATCAAAATTTTATAGGAAGGTTTATCAAAATTTCAAAACGAAGTTATCACAATTTCATAGTGTGATTATCAAAATTTCAGAGTGTGATTACTAACAATTCATATGAAGGTTCTTAAAATTTCATAACGTGGTTATCAATATATCATATGGAGGTTATCAACATCTCATAGTGTTAGTTATCAAAATTTCATTGGGAAGTTATCAAAATTTCATAGTGAGGTCTTCAAAATTCCTTAGGGAGGTTAACAGAATTTCATAAGAAGGTTAAAAGAAATTATAAAAATGTTCTCGAAATTCCATAGTATCGTTATTAAAATTTCACAGGAAGGTTATCAAAAAATCATAAGGAGGTCATCAAAAATAGTGTAATTATCATAATTTAATAGGGAGGTTATCATAATTTCATATGAATTATTCATTTAAACACGTTGGTCCACGTGCAACACACGTGAAAGCTAAAACTAGTTAATATATAAAGTAACACATATCAACTCTTTAACTTGTATATGCAGTTTGCTAAACTTCACTGATAGTGGATTATAAAATAAATCGAATAATAAAGATATTAATTGAATTTAAGAATTAAACATTTAAAAAATTCAAGGCTAACTCAATTGATCCAAGTCCTAGACCTGAAAAACCCAAAACCCGAATGACCCAGAACCCGAGTAACCTGAGGTCAAAACCCGAACACGCCTGACCCTAGACCCAGCAGACCTGAACACAGATGAGCCGAAACCCGAATGACCCGAGAAAATTACCTGACTCATTTGACCTGGACCCAGATGATCCGAAACTTGTCCAACCCGCACGATTGACTCCTCTAATTTTTTTTTTTTTTTCGCGTCAAGTCTTTTAACTTTATAAATCAAAGGAAATATTTGCATGTTACTCTTCTTTTTATTTTTAAAACTTTAAATTCTTGTTATACATTCCAGTACATTAAACTACCAATACACACTCAAAAAATAGAAAAAGGTCAATCACAATAATTAAATTTTAAATAAATTTTTAGCTTAATTAGATTTAAAAAATTATGAATAATTAATGATTAGGCAACTTGTTTTAACTTTTAAACTTGATAATATTAGTTTGTATTATAATTAAAATGGGTCCAGATCTACCAAAAAGTCTCCAAATTTTTAAAATTAAAATTGTAAAAATAAAATATTTATAAAAGTTTTGAATGTAATTAAATAAAAATAGAGTTATTAGTAGAATAACTATAAAAGTTTATTTCTAAAAAAATATAAAATTAAAAAAATGTCTTTGAAGAAATATATTTTAAAAATTCTAATATATCTAAGTTTTTTAATTAACTTAGTAAAATGATAAAAATAAAATAGGTATAAGGATATTATAATTAAATAAAAAATAGAGTTATCCTTATAATTAAATAAAAAATAGAGTTTTTAGTTGAGTAAAACTATAAAAGTATATTTAAAAATTTCTAATATATATAAGTTTTTTAATTAAAATAGTAAATTGGTAAAAATTAATTCGTTATAAGGATATTATATTTAATTAAATAAAAATAGAATTTTTAGTTCAGTAAAACTATAAAAATTTAAATAATAATATCTAAGAAATATATTCCAAAAATAAGAATATAACAATTCAAAAGTTTTACAATAGATCACACTTTCTTTTTAGTATAGTATAAATATAGATAGATTAGTAGCATCAAATAAACAATCACTCCTTTTCCAAGCTGATGTAATACTCTTTTTCCAAGCTGATGGAGTAACATAAAAGAAGAATTTCTAAAAAAAAAAAAAAAAAAAAAAAAAAAAACAACAAGTGTAGCCAAAACCCAAAACCCGAAAAATAAAAAATAACCAACAAGGGTCATGGCCATCACTCATTCATGATGATGCCCTGCTTTACTCCGTTCTTAGGGGTTTTTTAACTTGCAGTCAGCCCCAATCAAATCCGTCTCTACAAGAGTGAGAAAACAGAAGCTGTAACAAAGAGCTCAACAGTGAAATGGCGATAAATATTATGAACGGAATATCTCCTTCTTTTGATCATTTTTCTGGTAATTCTTCCCTCTTTTTCTTTTACGATTCCAGTTCCAGTAGTATCTGTTCCCTTGCTAGATATCCTACTTTTGCTGCTGTTAAAGATAGAAATGTCAAAGTGGGTTTGTCTAGACCAGTCGTACCCAGCTGGAGAAATTGGTCATCAATAAGTGTAAATCAAGGTCCCTTAAGCTTGATGAGGCTCTGGGGTTTTTCAATTCCATGATTTCACAAAGACCCTTGCCCTCCATTTGGGCTTTCAATCATCTGCTTGGTGCTCTCGCCAAGATGAAACATTATTCAGTTGTTGTGTCCATGTGTAAGCAGATGATGGGTTGCGAGGGGATGCACCCCGATATCTCCACTATGAACACCTGGATGAATTGCTATTGCAGTTTGAAGCAGGCGGACCTGTGCTTTTCTGTGTTGGCATTCATTCTTAAACTTGGTCTTCAACCTGACCCTCATACCATGAGCATTCTACTTATTGGGCTTACCAATGAGGGTAAAATTGATGAGGCCATGAAATTGTTTTGGCAAATCGTACAGAAAGGATATCCATGTAATGTATACACCTGTAATATCATTATCAGTGGCCTTTGCAAGTCAGGATACACTCGTTATGCAGTTGAAATGCTGCAAACGATGAATGGAATCCAAGCCTTAAGCCTGATGTGGTTTCTTATAACACCATAATTGATGGCTTTTGTAGGGAGGCAAGTGTTGATAAGTCCTTGATTATCTTTCAAGATATGCTTGATGGAGGCGTCGAGCCAAGTATTGTTACTTACACTACATTAATTCATGGATTGTGTGGCAATGGCCAGTGGAATGAAGCCAAAGGCTTGCTAACTGACATGATCAACAACAGGGGAATTTCTCCTGATGTGTACACCTTCAATGCTCTGATCAGCTCTCTTTGCAAGGAAGGGAATACAGGGAAGGCATTTGAACTTTTGGAATTGATGATTCAAACAGGTTTGAAACCAGATGTCTTCACCTATAATTCTATGATCCGAGGGTTTTGCCAGTCAAGCCAATGGAAAGAAGTGTCAAGCTTGTTGAACAGAATGGCGGATGAAGGCATACTAAATGTGGTAACTCTCAATTCTATGATTGATGTTCTTTGCAAGGAAAAGTTAGCTGAAGAAGCCATTGAGGTTTTGGATTTAATGGCTGACAAAGGTGTGAAACCTGATGTCATTACTTACATCACTTTAATACATGGATTATGCCATCTAGGACAATTGGAAAAAGTTACAGGCCTATTTAATAGAATGGTTACTGAAGATATATCTCCAGGCACGGTTACTTTTAGCATTATAATAGATGCTTTTTGTAAACAAGGAAAGATGGAGAAAGCTGAAGATGTGCTTGATCTTATGAATCGGAAAGGTGCAATGCCTAACGAGATTACCTATGCTACAATGATCAACGGATATTGTTTGCAAGGGGAAATAGTTAAGGCAGAGAAGGTCTTCCATTTGATGGTAAAAAAGGGTTTTTCACCATGTTTGAGAATATGTAAAAAGTTGGTTAATGCTTATTCAAAGGGAAAGACTAAAGATGAGGCTTCGAGGTACATTGAAGAAATGGTCCAGAAGGGAATGGTACCTAATTCCATAGCACGTAAAATGCTGAAGAGGATTTGATCAATTCTGTGACTGCACTGTTGAGGCCTAATCTGGTCCAGGGTGCTGGCTCTGTTGCAGCTTCTGTTTTTATTCAAATTTTGGTTAGCATTGTTGAGAAAATCTTGGCACTCCTTTTAGTTTTAGCATTCTCCTGTGTATTAATAATCTTCTTTGTATTTAGCCAGCAGACATTTTGAAATTTTCTATATGCCCCACATGATGTTAAGAATTGCCTGAATTTATGCCGAGATCTTTCATCTTGTGTAACATTGCCTGTCATTGAACTGATGAAGAGCTTCTCTTACCAAGTCATTGCCGAGCCAAAACTCTCGGGAATCAATACATATATAATTATATATATATACATATAGATGTAGTAGAATCGATATACTTTGTCCATCTTCAATATTAGTGCCACAGAAATTATATTTTCTTCTAATAAAAAAGTGTGGCAATTAGTGGGAATTCAATTTCGGTAATCTTCCAAAGCTTGATACATTGTTTCTGGCACCAAAAAAGAAAAAGATGCTCTCTTAGAAGTTAATTATTATCATGTAATAGCATAAAATTTATTTATACACAAATAGTTTCTATTTTGGAACAAATCAACTTGTACTTCGATTATCAACAAAACATGTACTGAAATAAAATCCCCAGGGAAAACCCAAAATTTTCCGCAAAAGCAAACAAAACAATCTCATGAATCCACTGTAAGCTTGATTTTTAACAACCAAAAATGTAATTCCTTTCTGGTCTTTTTATAAAAGGTGCTTGGTTAAAAATTCGCACCCGTGTAAAGATTACAAAGTCGTTCATTTACACTGTAAGTAGCTAATTACAGTTTTGAACCTGGTTAAATCAAAATTCAGGTATCTATATATTCTGAAGATTGGACAGTCCTCAGAAGCTCCTTCAAATTTGCTAGTACATGTCGTGGCCCTAAACTCTTGACACCGATGAAATTCAGAAGCTGCTCTATATCCTGCAAATACAAGGAAGACTTAATTCATTTAAAAAAGAATAGTAAAAGAACAAGACAATTAAAATGTTGTGAATCTCAACCAACTCTTGTCTATGTATTAAGTCTTAAAATGAATCTCACCAAAGACCCACACAACTTATTACACTTAAAACAATTTTTGGTTAAGTATGGAGAATGGGATTTTAGTTTTACACCTTTTGGATGTAAGATGTAGTTAGCATCACATTTTTCTAGTTATTCGACAGCCCTTTCAGCTCATATTTAAAAATAAGGACTCCTGTGACACTCTGATGTGGCTGATGAAGTTTACAGACAGTCTTAAGAGTATCATCCAGTTTCAGTCGATGACAAAAAAAAATCCAATTTCTACTGAATAATTCAAAGACAACAATGACCATGGTCACGATACAGCATGATTAGCCACTACCCAAAACATAATGAGTTGTGAAGGCTGGAAAACAAACAAGCACCTTTTTTCCAAGATGTGGTGAAAGTTTGTCTACTAAGATGACAGGGAGGTGAAGAGCATCGTACGGCAATGTTATAACTTTAATCACAGGCCAACTTCACAGTGACCTCATAACATGCATAAAGATTAAAAAAGAAAAAAAAAAGCCAAAGGAGAATACTATACTGAATAAATGATAGTAGTATGTGAAAACTAACCTTGTTTAACAAGAATACAGCATATGCTGCTCTTGTTGTGTCTTGACCTTCTAGAAATAACGGAAATTCTACAGGCTTTAAATTTGCGGTAATTGCTGTATCCCATGACAAATCAGAAGACATAGGTTCTACTGAAGGAGCATAATCATTAATATATGACCGCGAACCACCCAAGCGCAGAGGATAACGCAAAGGAACTTGCAAATAGGATGCTATTAGTGAAACAACCTGCAAATGAGGGAATGGGTGAAACAAGAAAGAATTGTTAGGTATACAAGCTAAGAATCTGCCCAAGATAACATATTGCAATCCCAGCAATATAAATGGCAAGTGGTATCGCAAGCTCAATAACTACATCTTAACATTATCAAATGGACATAAATGAAAGGAAAATAAACTTTATCTCAAGCAAAGGAACAGAACACACGTGTGCAACATATCCCAAGGCAGTTGCAGATCTCTGAACCTCCTTTTTGTCAGTGAAAAAACTCATCTTTGTAAAAGGAAGCATGCTAAGATGCAGACCTAAAATCGTCAAGGATCCTTGATTAATGGGCTTAGATACAGAAGAATTCCCTGTGAAGACAATAACAAAAGGAACTCACTATCAGAACATCACCAGGCAGGACCATTTTTTACCAGCACAGCTCACACAGCATGGAAGTCGATATAACATTCAATAAAAAACCAACCATCAAAGGGGAAAAAATCCAAATTTCCATATGTTCCAGAGCATATAAATGATTCACGCGATACTGATACATAATCAGAAGTGACAGATAATGCTAAAAATGGAATAACTGAAGAATATGTGAAGTAATGCAATCATACAACTAAAGAATGGTGGCAGGATTGATAATCATTCTCCGTAAGTTGTTTAGGGACCATAAACGACTTAGCCAGCTGACTAAATCTTAAATAACTCCCGTGCATCTGTTCTCCGCTACTAAAACATCATATATCGGACTAACCATATTTAAAACCAATATCAATGCAGACCCGGGCATGCAAACTTATAGAAACTTTCCAACATGTTCCAAGATGAAACTGTTCAAAAGAAAGAACTTGTACTAATAACCAATAATCACCGAGAAATAAACACATTCAACTCTTCTCGACACATTTTTTCCTCAAATCATTTTAAATATAAAAAATTTCAAGCACAGAAACAAGATAGCAAATATAACAAGCATAGCTATGATTGTCACAGATATATATGAATGAAAGGATAAACATTAATTAAGAACATCAATATATACAGTAAACTAAATAGGAAAAAATATTGAATACATGGAGATTGACTGCCAATTCAATGTTGTGCTTTATCTCAAAGGGTTTATCAACCCAAAACTGCTACTTACCTAGTCTACTACTGCCGGGATAGGATTCAAGTTCTTGCTCTTGTGCGGGTCCAACAATGATCTTTACAGGATAGAGCAATGAAAGTTGTGATATCATATATTGTTGCCTTGCTCGAAGCTTCCTCTGCACATTTTTGAGCTTAATGTAACCCCTTTCTTCAGTGAGTAATCTATTTGATTCCTGTAATAAAAATACAAATAATCAATCAGGCCAAGCGTCAAATTCTATAGACCAATTACACAAAAAAAGTAGGAAAAAGAAAAAAGAAAAAAGAGGGCAAGCAAGACGGGGATATTTCATAATCATTCAAAGGAATTGGTACAATGAGAATCCAAGAGAGAAAGACTTTGCATCAGAGGGAAAAATATCTAACATCTAAAGCTGAATAAGAAGAAAATTGTCAAATTCTTTAGAACAATCACATAAAAAGGTAGGACAAAAATAAGAGAGCAAGCAAGACAGGATAATCCATAACCCTTCAAAGGAATTGGTAGAATGAGAACCCAAGAGAGAGACTTTGCATTGGAGGGGAAAATACAGTAACATCTAACGCTGAGTAAGCAAAAATTTTCTGAAATATTTGAAATTCAACCTTCCTTGAAACTCCAAAGGAAATCCCAAGAAACAATTCACATGTAGGAAAGAATAAAACTTCTTCACCTGCAATCGCTTCTTTGCTACAGAAAGTGAGGTACCAGCAACCAACAATGCTCTCACTTCAGTACTAAGCATTTCCTCCCGACTTTTGGCATCCTCTTTTGCAACCTTACAACGTGCTGACATGTTTTCCATCACTAATTTCCTCGCCTCTAGCCTCTCACGCATTTCCTCAAGTTCATTCAGTTTATTCAATGACTCATTTTTTACCTGCACAGCATGTTCCAACCCGCTAATCAGTGGGCTAGGTAATTAGGTCCAAGATATCCGGGAGAGAGAGAAGGAGATAAAGGACATAAGAATGCAAAAGAACTTATGTCTTACCATTTCAAGATAAAACTGCAGAAGGGAATCAAAATCTAAATTTGGTACCATTTTTTTTGAAAAAGAAAACTGAAATTAAATAGTTATGATTTTGTTAAGGAAATGTTCCATTGACCATGGCAATACTCTGATCCTTATTTTTCCCCAGTAAACTTAACTTAAATTTCTCATTTCCTAGATGAAGCATCTAAGCAATCGACAGAACTCATAATATCCAAAACTAAAATGACTGCCTTTGCCAATTTCAGAGCCTAGACTAGCCAACCTAGTCACCAATTTGAATGTAAACACCAGAAATGTATTAGTAGTACTAAAATTTTTAAAATTTCAGCAGTTTCCTTTTATGTCTTCACTGAAAGCAACTACCGGTCAACCAACAAATGATGCGCAAATTTCCTTCCCCATCTTCTCTCTTCAAATTCAGGTCATAAACAGAAAACCCAAAACCGATTTGGAAAAATAAGCATACTTATCCAAAGTAAGAAGTTCTTTTTTTAACCGAACATTAATCAGAAAAGGCCTTACCTGAATAAAGGCCTGAAGCTTTTCTTGAAGACTTTGCTTCTTCTCATTAGCTTCTTTAAGAGCAGAACTTAAACTCCACAATCTAGCAAGCTCATGCTCGAAATCTTCCCATTCAATTACTTTCGCGTTTCCTTCTGCTACATTGATTTGCTTGGCGTCGGTAATTAGGGTTTTGTCTCGGTCTTGCTGTTCTCGATTTTCCATGAAGAATTGAAGAGGAAAGGATTCGATTTTCTAAGTTTAAGAAGAGGTCAAAGGTCGACCTCATCGTACTGCGTCTCGCTCAATTAGAGGTCTTTTTGTTCCTTCATGGCGATCGTATAATTTTTCTCGGGAAAATGTTTGCGAGGGAAATTGCAGGGGGTAAAACGACGAAAAGTAAAATGCGGGGTTTTATTAAGGAAGGTCAACGGTTTCCCGGAAAGAGAATGACAAGTGGCGGTAATAAGGTAAAGGCTTAACTCTAAAAAGTTCCTTTAACTTATGCATAATAATCAATTAAGTCCTTTAAATTTTTTGGGTAATAACTATTAAGTCCTTAAATTTATTATTATTGGCAGTAATATTCAATACAACAAATTGTTAATCTCATTCAAACTCTAACTTGCTGTGAATTAAAGAGTTATTTTTTTTATCTGTTCTTCAGCAAAAATAAAAAGAAAAAAGAAAAAAGAAAAGAAGAATTATCCTAATTGGATTGTCATGAAAATTTAAGTTCTTAATTATTTTTTTAAAGAAAATTAATCACTATAAAAGCTATACTTTTCTTGTTTGTTAGGTATTCTATTGTGCGTGCATAGCCCAAGATTACTAGGAGTTGATAAAAAGCAAAAACCTTTTGCCGTTAAGCAGGCGTGAAATCTCCTGAGCCTGTGCAGTTGAAAATCTTAATCTAAAGATCCAGATCCTCTTCCATTGCAATGGCGGGGGTGTCTTTGAAGTGTGGGGACTGTGGGGTGCTGCTCAAGTCGGTGGAGGAAGCCCAAGAGCATGCCGAGCTCACCTCCCATTCTAACTTCTCGGAGTCAACTGAAGCTGTTCTCAATCTTATCTGCTCTGCTTGTGGCAAACCATGCCGATCCAAAACAGTAAAGCCTCACTTTCAATTTACTCTCCTCTGGATTTTTATTGCAAAGTTTTGCTTTTTCTTTTTTTTTTAATTGAATTTGGTTTAAATTGAAAGTTTTGATCGTGTATTGAATTGGGTTTAGTTCGAAAGTTTTGCCCTTTTCCTCATTGGGTTTAAATTTCAAACTCTTGCTTTTCTATGGAATTCGGTTGAAATTGGGGACTTTTTCTTTGCAGTGAATTGGTTTGATATGAAAGTTTCACTTTTTAAAACGAATTGGCTCTAAAATCTAAATCGGAAGTCTTGCGGTAGTTTTTTTTTTTTAAATTCTGAACTATTCATTTAGAAGCTTTTGCTTGAATTGGGGTTTAGTTGGAAAGCTTTGCACTTGCCTCATTCGGTCTTTAAGTACTTGGCATTTGTTGGATTAGGGGAATGTTGAAGGTTTGTTTTAGAATGTGGATATTTAGGATGAAAGTCTCAGATAAATTATGGGGCTTTAGTTGTGTGGAAGCTGCGTGTTTGTGGATCTATTTCTGTACAAACTTGAAAATTTACTTTTGCATGAAATAAATCTACATAAAGCAAACATTGGTGTTATCAAAGCATAATCTTCAAATGGCTTACAATTCTTATGCTACTATCGTTCTGGCTTATACAATAATGCAATTTGGATTTGCAATTTTTTTTATTTGTGGGGCTTTTTTATGTTTTATTTTGAAGGAAAGTGATTTGCATACAAAAAGAACTGGGCATACCGAGTTTGTGGATAAGACTTCGGAGACAGCAAAACCAATCAGTTTGGAGGTTCCCAAGGTAGCTGCTACAGACTCAGAGGAGGCTGTTGGTGAAGGTAGCAGCAGTCAGTCTGAAGGTACATATGCAATTGTGGTTTATCTTTATGAATGTTAATGCAGAAGGAGTGATTGTTTGGAATAGATTCTTGTCTTAAAGTAGAAAAAAGATTATAGGAATATACGGCAGATCCTTGTTTTATTACATGGCTGTGCAGCTTTTGTGATAGTTAGTTTTGATTTTGTATTTTTGTTCCCTCAATTTCATGTGTTTTACTACAATCACATGCCTTAATAGTTGGGAGCCTATGATAGCTAGAGCATTTCTTACTCTAACTTTGTATGTCGATGCTGCTGGGCACTGGACCTGAATAAGTCATGGTTCTAGATGGTTTTTCTTTTGTAGGTTTCACCTACTCGTGACCCTTTAAAGTTGACTGGACAATAACCGTTTTTTTTTTTTTTTGCTCTCTGTGTCTATATAATTATGGTTTAATTGTTTTATTTTTCTTTTGTCTTGATAGAGATGGTTGTTCCAGAAGTTGACAAAAAACTGCTTGAAGAACTCGAAGCAATGGGTTTCTCAACGGCACGAGCAACCCGTGCACTTCATTTTTCTGGTAAAGGCATTTAATATTTCAGCAGTGCTATAGCTTGCATTTATTTTTTTCCTTTTTCACTTTCCTGACCTGTTTTGATTCTTATCTTGTTTTGGTGTATTTTGCCATCTAAAAATGTGTTTGCTTAATGTTCATCTCCATGATGAAATGCTCTAACTCTGTTATACAACATATTATCGTTGCATAAGTTTGTCTTTTTAAAGTTATCTTTTCTGAAATTTCAAATATCAAAATTTTGTTGTAAAATGTCTTGTACCAGTAAGATCAGAGTCTTTTTTGTGATTAAACTTATAAGTTATTGATGTTAATACTATCAACAAATAGAATGATATTATTATGTGTTCATCTCAACTTGCACGTAGAGGTGTGAGCTCATGAAATTGTTGCTGTTTTGTAACTGATGGATTTCACTTCTGCAGGCAATGCAAGCCTTGAGGCCGCTGTCAACTGGGTGGTTGAACATGAGAGTGACCCTGACATAGATCAGATGCCCATGGTATGATGTGAAATCTTTGTACCCTATAGTTTATGGTGGGGGTTGTATTGAAAACCTATACCAATCCCAAATCCTTCTTAAGTATTGATAAGGAGGTCATATTAGGCTAGGGTGGATACATCCCCCTTACCTCTCACACACACACGCATTTATGTGGATTCTTAACTGCTTTTGTTTTTTAGGTACCTCTCAACAAAAATGCTGAGCCACCTAAATCTTCTCTTACACCAGAAGAGATGAAGCTCAAAGCACAAGAACTAAGGTATGGTTTATAGAGCTGCATTCTTCAGTACCATGAAATAGAATGCAAAGTTCATTCACTGGTGTAACCCTAAGCTGTAGATTTTTGGCGTCCTTCTCTTCTGCATTTTATGTTGTGAAAAGTTTGAAAGTCCTGCCTGTCCTTTTTTGGAGGAGTTCGAGAAATTTTTGATATATTTAAAGATGCCATAGACTTTTTGTCTGGAACATTTCTCTCCTGTTTCATAACTATCATTCTTGTAATAACAGGGAGCGGGCTCGCAAAAAGAAAGAAGAAGAGGAGAAAAGAATGGAAAGAGAAAGGGAAAAGGTGCTTCTTTATGTCTGTTATATCAATCTGCAGTTAATAGTTGTGATGAATGCATTTGCAGTTCTATAGTTAGCTCTTAAAGCTGTTCTCTATACCAACAAGCAATTATTGTAATATATGTGCTGATAACTTTCCATTTCTTTGTGGCATTTTCCTGTTGATAGACATGTCTACTGAGCATTACTTAAATATCATTTATTCTTCTGGACTAGAACATGGATAGCAACTATACTATGATGGTAAACTAAGCCTTTCTGACCTTATAAGATTAGTATGGTTCATTTCACTGTTTTATGTGCAGGTGCCGTTTTTTGGGTCTAAATGATACCATGTTTCTGTGATGTGTCTCTGATTGGTGCAACCTTTGACTTATCTTATGCACTCATTAATTATGTCATTTATCCTGTGCCCACACATATATTGTAGAACTCTAATATAAGTTATGCTCTCTTGGTTTGCTTTTACATTTGTACTAGGCTGTCCAACATTCAGTCTTATAAAACATTATAGATCTTATGCGTCCTTTAAGATTTCCCTTGAGAATCAGATTATATCTTGGCAAATAATAGAAAACAATTTTTAAAAAGAACCCTCCAGGTCTCTCTTATTCTTGCATGAGTAGTTCAAAAATAATCAACTTTTCTCTGTTTCAAATAGTTTGATTATTTATGCATTAGTAGAATGGTTGCATACTTTCTGAGATGGCATTGACTTACTGTACAGTTTCTTTTTTTATCTTTTAAAGTCATCCCATCTTTTATTATATTTATTTTATTGCTTATTTGTAACTTCCTTCTTAACAGCTTTCCCATCTCTGGTGTTCTAGATTTGTCTGTCTCTCAGCAATTCTTGAAGCACGGAGTATCATGATTCTAGCCTCATAAATAAATTGCCATATCTCACTGACAAAATTCACTATTTTTTCAGGAGAGGATTCGAGTGGGCAAGGAATTATTGGAAGCAAAGCGTATTGAAGAAGAAAATGAGAGAAAACGGTTCTTCTTCTCGTCTATATATTGTGCTGTTTATTTATTTATTTTTTCTGTTTGCAATGATTTCATCCAATTGTGATTCAATATTTTTTTTTTTTCATTTTTTCTTCTTTTGCTCTCTCAGTTTGATGGCCTTGCGGAAAGCAGAGAAAGAGGAAGAGAAAAGAGCTAGAGAAAAGATTCGTCAGAAATTGGAAGAAGACAAGGTTCTAATTATTTCTTTATATTTCTCTACTTGTTCAACACTATTAGTAACTTGATCTCATATAGCAGCTAATGGAAACAATGTCAAGAATACTAGTTGCTATTTTTACTTAAAAGTTAAAACTTGTCCCATTGCTACTGCATGTTCTTAAGAGGCCACTAACTGTACTTGATTCCCTATTGCGGTTTGATAAACAAATTTTCATGTCTCCCAGGCAGAGAGAAGGCGGAGGCTTGGGCTGCCACCGGAAGATCCTGCAGTTACGAAACCTTCTGCACCTGTTGTGGAAGAGAAAAAGGTAATAGCCTTTCTGAATAACTATGTAGTTATTGCTGTAATTCAAAAATTTTTTGAAAGTGTTATTCAGACTGTCTCTTTATTTAAGTGTCATTCAAATGCCAACTCCTTGTTTCTGGATTGCAGAGCTTTGTGCCAGTTAGGCCTGCTACAAAGGCAGAGCAAATGCGAGAGTGTTTGCGATCCCTCAAGCAAAATCACAAGGTGAATAAAAAATTTTCATCTTGATATTTGTTTATTGACATCTCACAAAATTGT
Source organism: Corchorus olitorius (assembly GCA_001974825.2). Lineage (NCBI taxonomy): Eukaryota > Viridiplantae > Streptophyta > Magnoliopsida > Malvales > Malvaceae > Corchorus > Corchorus olitorius. The sequence goes on from AWUE01017042.1 coordinate 24,839, forward strand.
TCTTATTCTTATTTTCTTAAGATTGCTGGGTTTCTAGCATTTTCTCTGGTGCCATTCAGTGTTTGGACATACACTACTTTTATGTCATTTGGGCCGGTAATAGAATAACAAAGGGGTTCCTTACAAGGCACAATTCTAAGGAGAAGTTTATATAGAATTAGTTTATTTTAGTATATGATTGAAAACTTATCAAGAGAAGAGAAATGTTAAATGTGTTTACCTTTCGAGATTGTGAAATGATTCTTACTCAATTAAGCATTGATCTCAAAACAAGTATAACTCACCTTTTGTCAAAGACCACCACCTTCCTTTTAATATTGCGTATTAGCAATCGCATGAGACAATCACCATTCTTAACACTTTTCTTTATCCTAAACACAGCCTTCTCTTTCTATTCTTAATGGAGCTTTGAATTCACTATTGTTTACTTTGTACATTAACTCAAGATCTATTTATGGTGTTGCCATTTTATATAGATCTAAGTTGATTGTTGATATCAAATTGTAAACAATATATAAAATATTTTGGATACAATCCTATGGAAGTATTACTGCTTCTTATTACCAACATCTACCCCAGGCCACTTATGTTTTCCTTTCTGTGCAATAAGATTATGTCACTTTAAAAGGTTGCAGCACCTTTGAGCAGATTATTGGATTGAACTAACATTCGCTTTGTTCCTGTTTGGAATAGGATGATGATGCCAAAGTGAAGAGAGCATTCCAGACTCTTCTTACATATATTGGAAACGTGGCCAGGAATCCTGATGAGGAGAAATTTAGAAAAATTAGACTGAATAATCAAGCTTTCCAGGTAAAACTTTGAACCCAAAACAATATTACGTAATGTAAGGGATTTCCACGTTGAAATCTAGTATATGCATGATTATTCTTATATATGTGTGTGTGTGTGTGTGTGTGTGTGTGTGTGTGTGTGTATTTAGACTATGTTGAAAAAAAGTATATGTACTATTGTTCTCTCGCCTTCTGGTATGCTCCCGGTCCTGCTCATCTAGGCACTTATTTTCTAAATCCCTTGTAATTTATACATTCTCACAGCTCATGATCGCATTTGTTAACCTATCGTAATTCGGGTCTAAGTTGTTTCATACTGCCATATTAACAGGATAGAGTTGGTTCTCTAAAAGGAGGTGTCGAGTTCTTCGAGATTTGTGGATTTGAGAAAGTTGAAGGAGACCAGTTCCTATTTCTATCAAGGGACAAAGTTGACATGCAAGTGCTGAACTCAGCCGGATCTGAGCTGAACTCTGCAATAAACAATCCCTTCTTCGGAGTGCTTTAAGTTAAATAAATTCATAAATTAAACTGTAAAATATTTTTCAAACGAAAAAGAATAATGTATACATTTTTCACTTTCTTTGCTACATTTTGTGTTTTCTTGGGTTAATTACTGAGATATATGCATTTATATTTAAGAGTTCAGCTTTATTAAATAAACTGAGTCTTCGACTCTCGTAAGCCATAACTTGGCATATCTTTGGTTTATGGTTCCCAATTCAGATATGCTGTAAGTTGTTACTTAGCCATGGCTTTTTTTCAAATGTTCATCAAATGTCAAAAGCTTTGAAACACATAGAAGCCGAGAAGGGCTACTTATAAGAGTTAGTTAATGCCATTACCTTTTTTAACCAAGACACTCAACTAGGCATATATATCAAGTCAATCGGCATCCTTAGTCATTCTGACAAACACTTGAAATGAAAAGTTTTCGGCGTGTCTTTGAACGAAAATCTTCTCCCGCCAAAGCCACCTCTTCCTTCTCCTTCAGAAAAGCAAAACCTTTCATCTCTTCCAGAAAAATGAAACCTTCCATCTCTAATGGCTCTTCATCATCATCAACCTCCTCTTTCAGAAAACCGAAACCTCGCCCTTCTTCATCATCGAAAACATCGACATTTTCCTTCAGGAAAACAAAACCTCACATCTCTAATGGCTCTCCATCATCCCAAGATCCCCTCATAACCCATTTCGCCTCTCTCATCCGGTCCTCCAAAAACATCCTTCAGCTCCGACAAATCCACGCCCAAGTCTTCCACCGCAATCTCTCTTCCAGCTCCAATCTTACCTGTCTCTTAATCTCAGTCTCTTCTTCCCTCAAGTCCGTTCCTTACGCCCTCTCTGTTTTCAACCACTTTCACCGCAAAAGTCTATTCCTTTTCAATGCTTTAATCCGTGGCTTAACTGACAATTCCAATTTCCAGTCTTCAGTTTCCCATTTTCTTCTTATGTTGAGCCATGGAGTTTGCCCAGATAGGCTTACATACCCTTTTGTGCTCAAATCCATAGCCGGTTTGGGTCTTCGTTTCCTTGGTCTGATCCTTCATGGAAGAATAACTAAATGTGGGTTTGAGTTCGATTCATTTGTTCGCGTTTCATTAGTAGAGTTGTATGTAAATCTTGAGGAATTGGGTTTGGCGTTGCAGGTGTTTGAAGAAAGTCCTGAAAGAATTAAGAATGGGAGCATATTGTTGTGGAATGTGTTGATTAACGGGTACTGTAAAGTGGGGAATTTGCGGAAAGCCATTGAGCTTTTCAAGGCCATGCCTGAGAGGAATATTGGGTCTTTTAATAGTTTGATAAACGGGTTTATGAGAAATGGGGATTCGGGTGAAGCAATGGTGCTTTTTAATGAAATGAAGGAGAAGGACGTGGTTTCCTGGACTACAATGGTTGATGGGTTTTCGCAGAATGGAGACCATGAAAAGGCATTATCAATGTTTTTCAAGATGTTAGAGGGCGGTTTGAAGCCAAACAATCTTACTCTTGTTTCTGCTCTTTCTGCTTGTGCTAAACTTGGTGCGCTTGAAGCTGGAGTGCGGATTCACAATTATTTTTTGGAAAATGGTTTTCAGTTGAATAAAGCAATTGGTCCTGCTTTGGTTAATATGTATGCTAAGTGTGGGGATATCCAATCTGCATGTAAGGTTTTCGATGAGACAAAAGAGAAGGACATTTTAACCTGGAGTGTCATGATATGGGGTTGGGCAATCCATGGATATTATGAACAAGCTTTCCAGTGCTTCAAAAAGATGATGTTTTCAGGTGTGGACTTTGTAGTTTATGTAGACCTCAATTCTTCATTCTAAACTTTTTCGATAAACTTTTGTGCCAAAAAAAAAAACTTTTTCAATAAACTTAAAATTGCCATGTTTGCAGGAATTAAACCTGATGAGGTGATTTTCCTCGCCCTCCTGACTGCATGCTCGCACGCTGGGCAAGTAAAGCTTGGGCTTAACTTCTTTGACAGCATGAGGCTTGACTATTCCATTGAGCCAACCATGAAACATTATACATTGGTTGTGGATTTGTTAGGCAGGGCTGGCCGGCTAGATGAAGCACTGGAGTTCATCGAATGGATGCCTATAAGTCCTGATTTTGTGACATGGGGAGCACTTTTTTGTGCTTGCAGGGCTCACAAAAATATTAAGATGGCAGAACTAGTGTCGGAGAAGCTCCTTCAGCTTGAACCTAAACATCCTGGTAGTTATGTTTTCTTGTCAAATGTTTATGCTGCAGTTGGGAGATGGGAAGATGTGGAGAGGGTCAGAATGGTGATGCAGAATCGAGCTGTTGGAAAAGATCCAGGGTGGAGTTATATTGAAGTTGGTGGACAAGTGCATTCTTTTGTAGCTGGTGATCATGCTCATAAGCATGCAAGAGAGATATACCTTAAATTAGAGGAAATAGTGGCCGGTGCTAGGGAACAAGGATACATGCCTGAAACTGGGTGGGTTCTTCATAACATCGAGGAAGAAGAGAAGGAAGATGCATTGGGAAGTCACAGTGAGAAATTGGCTCTTGCTTTTGCTCTAATCTGCACCTCTCCAGGGACATGCATCAGGATAGTGAAGAACTTACGGGTGTGTGGGGATTGCCATTCTCTGATGAAATATGCTAGCAAGATGAGCCAAAGGGATATAGTATTGAGAGATATAAAGCGGTTCCATCATTTCAAGAATGGGGTCTGCTCATGTGGAGATTATTGGTGAAATGGTAGATACCAGCAGCATTATATCTGCTTTTAGGTTTTAGCTGATAACACATTAGTTTTTTGTTTGGTTTATTGAAAATAACTCTTTATAGAAAAGCCGGATGTCGCTAACTTCTACACGCACAAAATCTCATTTAGTAGCATATCCAAAGCTAGCTTAGGTGGGTTTTGTGTAAAGAATTGAGGAAATTGGTCCTCAGTCCTCACCGGACAAGAGTTTATATTTTAATGGTTCTCTTGGCTGGTATCTTCCATTCCATGCCTAAAAGTTGCTTCTGATTTTGTAGGTCCAAACCTAACCACAAGATTATCAGACCTTCAAAACTCTGTACATTTCATTGCATGAATGGTTGGATGTTTCATGCTCAACTTATTTCATTAAAATGGTATAAAAAGTATCTATTTCTTCAGATTAAGATACTTATTTCTGCATCCCTAATATCTTGTTGATTGCCAAACTTCATTACATTTTTGTACTTATTTATTGTGTTTCACTTTCTCTCATGATCCAAATTAGATTGCAGAGTCAGTTCGAAAAGTCAAACTCACATCCACTACACAGCATATGAGATTTACTTTGTATTATGCAGGTACTTCAGGATGACTCAAATTGTATCTGAGCAGAATTCAAGAAGGCTTAAATAGGAAAGACAGACCCTCGCAAGTTATTACAGTTCCTTCAAAAGGTTTAAAGATTGAGGAGAAGGTTCATCATGAGTAGCCCTCCAAAAACATGCCAGGCTAAAGACATACCAAGCACATGACGGATTACACAATTGTGACGAATGTAAACTGGGTAAATCCTTTATCCAACTCTACTTAGAGAGAGGGGAAAAAAACACTAATATCTATCTAGATTAGTTGCTAATTCTTTAAACGAGGAATAGGGTGGGAATTTGTGTTGAATAATCTGGTTAATCTATGCTTGAGAAGATAATGATAAAAACTTTTGTCGATAAGAGGCCACAAATAACTACTTATGGATGTTTGATGCATATTTGAATCTGATTAATGGCTAATATTGATTGTATCATTCTTTTGTTTGCAGGTAACCCCATCCTATATATGCCTTGTGGAGGTATGACTCAATCATTGGTAACTTACCGTACCAATGAGCATTTGATCATGTCACATCTTGCTATGATGAAATTCAGGTAAATAAAAATTGGTGGAAATTGGAGTAATTATGATAATCCTCTCACCTTCCAAGGGACAATCACAGCGAATACAGAAACAGAGCTTCAATTTTGAAATCAAATAAGGAAGCATGGTGAAGACCACTACTCAAATGAAACAACATTATATCTTGTGAACTGATTTAACTGTTTTTTTTTTTAATTTTAAATTCATTGATTGTGTTATATTTATGTACGCAGTAGTCTACTGTTACTTGAAGCCAGAAAATTATTTTAAAAAAAAATAAAATAAAAAAAAAAAGGATTTTGTAAAATTCCCAAGATAGAAATTTCAATCTTTTGCTTTTGTTTAGTACATATGACAACCATTCTCTGCCTAGAATTACATTTGTTATTGGTTTAAAAATTTAGCAAAAACCAATAATTAATTTATGTAGAATTTATGATCTCAAGCTTGTCAGTTCACCAGAGCATTACAGATCAACAAGATTGCATGAATCTTACTGAAGCCGATGGCAATCATTGACATGGAACTAGATCAGAAACCAAAGTCCAAACCAATGAATCCAATCTTTTCCATCAGCAAAACAAAAGGACCCAAAAGGCCAAAACTCAACCAAAAAAACATAGATTTACTTTGAAAAAATTTGGTGCATGTCCACTCAAAGTGCCCCCCACCTTCTCCTTTAAGCATTGTAATAATGTAATAGTAATGCAAAACAATAAACATGATGACTAAAAAGTTTGTATTGTCAAATACTACAATCCGAAACAATCAAGGGCCCATGTTTTCTGTGGCTGCAAAATTAAACAACAGCTAATCTTACTTTTGCTTCTTTCTGAACACTTGTTGCTGGACTTTTTCATGTGGCTTAGACATCAAGGGTATCTTGTCTTAGCTGTAATATTGTGGGGAACCAAAGGAGTTTGTCTAGTGAGCAAGTAATCAGTCTAGTAGTTCAAATTTAACTTGACTCAATTACAAATTTTGAAGTTCAAGTTTGGTTTTAAGCCCTGTCAAGGTTGTTTTTCTCTAGTAATCAGTCTAGTGACCCAATTATGATTGGTTTAACCTTTTGTTTTGTTATTAGTTTAATTTCTATTTGTTTTCATTAAAAGGTTTATAATCAAATCGAACATGTATGACATGGTGGGGATGATCTTGAATTCAGAGAAATTATTAGGTGGGAATGATCTTTCATGTCAGCTATGACCTATGAGACTAACAACTAATACGATGATAACTTAACAATCTTCTAAAGGCATATCGCGATGATATCTTGAAATCGGGGACTTGCCTTATTGTTTATTTTAAAAATAATTAAATTTTGGATTAAAATTGTATCTAAATTTTAGGAGTTGATTTGATGTGCACAATTTTAGTGGTTGGTCCCATGAATGACATGATAGAACTGTCTAATAAAATTCCGGATAATTCTTTTTGACCCTCCAATTTGTCCCTCCAACTTGACCCTCCTAATAATTAAGGAAATAAATTAATACAGGTTTAGCCCCCTAATAATTAAGGTAAGAAATTAAATTCAGTTTAGCCCCCTAGTTATAAATATAGAGAGTTTGAGGGTAAATCCCTTGATTTTAGGCTATTATTGAATAGGGTTTTAGAAATTATGGTAAGTTTCCTGATGACACGTCAGGAAAGAATAATTGGAGGGACAAGTTGGAGGACCATGTAACAATACTCGATTTTTTGAAAAAATTATGGGAGTAATACTTAAGTAGGATATATTTTTAAATATTAAAATAAATAATCTTCTATAGCTATTCTTATTCAACTTATATATCAATAAATAAAATTTGGATGTGTCAATATCAAAGGAAGTTTCAAGTTTGTGTAAAAGTGTAATTTGATGACAATTGGCACTAAATAATTAAGTACTAAGTATGAAATTAGATTCTCCCAAGACTCACCTCATTAATTATTTTGATGTTCTTTTTTGAGAACCTAATTATTTGGTAAAAGTATAAAACTGGTCCCTCAAGTGGAGCGAAACTAATATTTTGGTCCCCCAAATGAAAAAATATGTAATTCGGTCCCTCAACTGGAGATAACCTGACAATCAAGTCCTTTTCGTTAATGTGCCGTTAAACCGTCCGACGTGACAGTGACGCCGTCAAATATGCAGACGTGTCATCTGCCATGTCATATTTTTTATAAAAAAAAATATTTTTTTAAATATATATTTCTAAAAAAAATTGGGTGAGGGACCTAATTGCTTAATAAACTCAACTTCAGGGACTCAATTGCTCACTAAGTTCACTTAAGGGACCCATTTGCACATTTGCCCCTAATTTTTTTTGTTTTTTTAATAAAAATAAAAAATTCATTTTTTTAAACATTTTTTCTTTTCCTTTTTTTTTTTAAAAAAAGAAAGAAGAAAATGATTTTTTAAATTTTGATACTATCTCTTTTAATTTTGTTTAAAAGAGGACAAATATTTTAGCCCATAATATTGCCAAATCTGAGTGTAGATTGGATGACCAAAGGGTGTAGTTGGGTTATTTACCATCTCATATTTCTAATCCAACTCCTTAATTAATGAAAAATAACTCGTTTAAACTAAAAAAAAAGAATATATAGTAAATCAAACAAATCAAATTATTTTTTTCACGAGTTAGATTACAAAAAGATTTTACAACTTTGATAATTACTATCCTTTTGTTTTTGGTATGAAGCAGAATTTCTTTGAAAGTCGCATCTTTTCTTCTTAAAAAATTATATATGAGGTTGTGAGTGTTTTTTTTTTATTTTTTTAAAAAAATTGTAGTTGTTTTATAAATGAACTATTATTAAGTAAAGCATTATGAAATGGACTGATTAAAGTAAGAAAGAGTCAGGGAAGAGAAACTTGATATATAAATCTATTGTTGTTACTATTTAAATTTAATATATATAAAATCATATTCACCACGAGTTTTGGAAAAGAAGAAAATGATTTAAAAAAAAACTAAAAAAGGAAAAAAATAAGAAAAAATGAAATTTTTTTTTATTTTTATTCAAAAAAACTAAAAATTAGGGGAAAATGTGCAAATGAGTCATTGAAGTGAACTTAGTGAGCAATTGAGTCCCTGAAGTGAAGTTAATTGAGCAATTGAGTATCTGACTATTTTTTTAAAAAATATATATTTTTTAAAATATTTTTTAATAAAAAAATATGACGTGGCAATTGACACGTCAGCATATTTGACGGCGTCACTGACACGGCACATTGGACGGCCACTAACAAAAAAGACTTGATTGCTCGGTTATCTCCACTTGAGGGACCGAAATACATATATTTTCACTTGGGGGACCAAAATACTAGTTTCACTCCACTTCACGGACCAGAACTGTACTTTTACCTAATTATTTTGATTTGATGTTGAAGCTAGAAAGTAATTAATGTTTCATTATTTCCATATTAGTATTATAAATAAATATTATTGTAAGAAAATTCGTCAATTTCTCATTGGTCCTTGATCACTCTCTCTCACCGCTCTGTCACTCCATTCCTCACTTCACCTCCGTTCTCTCTCTCTTTACGAGGAGAAGAGAAAGAGAACAAAAGAGGAAACAAAAAATAAAAAAGAAGAAAAAGCTCACCACCTCCATCGACCCCGAAATCAGTTCCTTAAACATTCTCCGATTTTATACACATCACAACGAATTTGCTATTATTTTTACAAATTTGCAAATTTATCCAGAAACAAAAGGGGAAATCTTGATTCCAATCTTGAAATGGTGAGGAAGCGAGTACCTGATTGGCTCAACAGTTCGCTCTGGTCCACCACTCCCAACGACGATCGTCTCCAGCGCTACTCCCCTTCTCCGACCACCGCCACCACCACCGCAACCACCGCTTCCGTTGCCGAGCCAACTGTTCAGCCTCCGGTTCCAGTGCCTCCTCCCGTCGCACCCTCAAGACCTCAGTCCACTTCTACACCTCCGAAATCCGAAAGCCGGGATCCACTTCATAGTAATAGTAGCTATGATAGCAATAATAATGATCAAAACGGCGGCTCTTCTGGCATTTCTCCCGAGGATATCTCTCGCCAGGCTCAGCTCTTGGCCGAGGTTTTTTTAACCGTTTCTTTAAACTATTTCTATTATTTCATCTGATTTCTTCCCCCTTTTTGGATTAATTTGTTTATGTTCTCAGTTGTCAAAGAAGGTGGTAAATATGCGGGAATTGAGGAGGATTGCTTCGCAGGGGATCCCTGATGGTGCAGGAATCAGGTCTACTGTGTGGAAGGTATTTATTTGTTTCTTTTCTTTATACTCTTTTGTTTCTGAGAAAATTGAAAAATGTTGAATTCCAGTGCTTAGTCTTTGGATCCAATGAATTTCTAGCTTAAATGCATTTCTATGGTATTGGGTTGGTACCAAGATAAGGGTTTTTGGTTGTTATGGCAGTTGTTGCTAGGGTATTTACCTCCCGATCGTGGGCAATGGTTGTCAGAGTTATCAAAGAAACGGTCTCAGTACAAGCATTTCAAAGAGGAGCTCTTGATGAATCCTGTAAGGCATTTTCTTCTCTTTTTGCATGTGAAATAGTGCATGATTGAGTACATTACTACGACTTCTAAACGTTCTTGGCAGTTATGAGCATTTTAAAAGAATTTGTGGATATTGTCTGGAATGAAATGGGATAGGTAGGTGCCTAGAACATAGAACTAATTCTGTTGAGAAGAGGTAAAATGAAATTTACCCCTTTCTTAGGGCTGTACATTACTGCAATTTATCTCTCCTTTAGTCTATTTTTCCTACGACTTCTAAACGTTCTTGGCAGTTATGAGCATTTTAAAAGAATTTGTGGATATTGTCTGGAATGAAATGGGATAGGTAGGTGCCTAGAACATAGAACTAATTCTGTTGAGAAGAGGTAAAATGAAATTTACCCCTTTCTTAGGGCTGTACATTACTGCAATTTATCTCTCCTTTAGTCTATTTTTCCCCATATAACTACAAAAAGATGCCACTTAAGTGTTACTGTTTTATTATTTTTCATTCTGCATATTTTGGTTAATCATTTATAAAAGTAGTATTATTTCATTCGGCTGCTCTTTACTCCTTTTCCTTTTTTCTATAAGAGTTTTGGTTGGATTTCTGAATGTTTCTGTGGCTAGTCAGTCAGAAATCACAAGGAGGTTGGAGAAGTCCACGGGTTCTGACAATGACGAGTTCAAATCTGAAAGCAGTGGTATGCTGTCAAGATCTCAAATACCTCAGGGAGAGCATCCTTTGAGCCTTGGAAAGAGCAGCATCTGGAATCAATTCTTCCAGGTATCTTGTTAGGCTTGTTTGAAAATAAGCTTTTACAAGCCATACTTCGTCTCAATTTGCTTTTTATGTGGAATGCTTAAAATAGGTTGTAAATGCTTGGTTGAGCTACTTGCCATCATCTGTTGTCATCAGAGCCTGACTTATAGTGCTTAGTTTACATTATGAAAGGAAACGGAATTTATTGATAGCAGTTTATTTACAGAGAAGTGTAAAAGAACTGAAGGAATATTATCATCTTACTTCTAACCTAGAAATGGGGGTTTTTAATTGATCTTGCACTACTTTTTGGTGTTTTCCTAGGACTCGGAAATCATAGAACAGATTGACCGAGACGTAAAGCGTACTCATCCAGATATGCACTTCTTCTCTGGTGATTCACAGCTTGCAAAATCTAATCAGGCATGCATCTTTTTCTTCCTTTAATTTTTTTCACGCATTTTTATTGTTTCTCTCTTTCTGACTTCAGTTATAAGATAAATTAAAGTTATTTCTGATTCATATATATCGTGCATATTCAGGATGCATTGAGGAACATATTGATTATATTTGCCAAGTTAAATCCTGGTATAAGATATGTTCAAGGGATGAATGAAATCTTGGCACCCCTATTTTATGTATTCAGAAATGACCCTGATGAGGAAATGGCGGTAAGATCTCGTTATCTTCTCATGCAGATTTTTTATGTTAATCTCTAACATGCTTGGATTTTTTCTTTAACAATATTTCTCATTTTTGGACAGTTGGACTGTTCTATAGTTAAGTAGATTTGGAAGTTGCATATAAGCCAATCTGCAAGAGTATATGAATAGAATAATCTATAATATTATAAAGCATGATAAACAGTCTTCAGTGTTTGTTTGGTGCCGTTGCATCTTTAACTCTGCATTTATTTGTTGTTTGCAATGCCACAAAAATTTTTGTATTTATTTTTTTCTAAAAACTGAAGAAAGACGTAAAGAAGTTCAGTGGTTGTTTTGATTTCATTTACTGACTATAGAAGCATGTCTGGGATAGGAGTATAAAGAAGAAAGTGTGGGTGCGTTTGGCATTGTTTTTGTTTTCTGTTTTCTGTTGCCAATTTTCTGTTTTTGGAAACAAAACAGTGAAAATATGTTTGGTAGACTGTTTCTGTTTTCAAAAATTTTGGAAACAGAATCAGTGTTTTGGAAAAAAGTGGAAGCAAGAATTTTGTGTTTTCATGTTTTTCCAAAACACTTTCAAAACACAGAAACACATTGATGAACAATAACAGAAATGCTTTTTCACCAATATTTTTAAGTTTTTTATTTAAAAACATGCAACAAAATTGTATATATCCAAACATATTTTTGTTTTCAAAAATTGACAGCGTAACAAAAACAAAACGAAAACGAAACAAAAACAAAAAACAGAAAAACGAAAACGATGCCAAACGACCCCGTAGTTTTCTTGAAAATAAAAATAGAAAGAAAATGAACAATAGATGCACAATGATCTTTTTCTTACTGATGATGATGTCCTAGCCTCCCTGGTCTTGGATCTTTAAAGTAAGGATTCCTTAGTCCTTTATAATTAATATTTATGTTTCTCGCAGTCTCAAATACAACAGAGAAGAGGGTGCTTTTGCATATGAAAACTCTTGTTGTCTTGCAACATACAGTGAGCTAGTTGAAAACAAAATATGTTTATGTTCTTCAACTTTATTGACTCTGGCTGACTCATATAAGTCATATATATTATGTGTATCAACACGTCTGGAGTATAGATGTCAACAGATAACCATGTCCAATTACATAGCTGATACCTTTGTGAAAATGACATAGATTGACACCTTAGTCATTATGATAAGTTATGCTATGCTTTATTGTTTTCTTCATCATTTTCCATTTTTAAGTCTTGCAGGCCGCTGCTGAAGCCGACACATTCTTTTGTTTCGTTGAGTTACTGAGTGGATTTCGTGATCATTTCTGCCAGCAACTTGACAACAGCAATGTGGGAATTCGTGCCACAATTACTAGGCTGTCACAGCTTCTGAAGGAACATGATGAAGAGCTTTGGCGTCATCTGGAGATAACAACTAAAGTAAGACACCATTGCAAAAATTTAAACAGCTTTAAATCATAGGTGCCACCTTTCTATATTCTTATCATCTCTTCTTTCTTGACTCATGCTTGTCTCTTATCACTAACCCCACCTCCTGTGTAGTTCACCCCCATCCCTCTTCCTAAGGCAATTAGTTATGCTAAATGCTAATTGCTGTGTGTACTTATCACAGGTCAACCCCCAGTTTTATGCATTTAGGTGGATTACTCTGCTTTTGACACAGGAATTCAATTTTGCGGACAGCCTTCATATATGGGACACACTTCTAAGTGACCCTGAAGGTCCCTTGGTATGATTGCGATTTTTACCTCCAAACCTCTCTCTATACTTTTTTCATGGAAGTTGTTAGCTTGCTGGACCAATTATTATTCGACTCATTGGAGAAATTGGGGGAGGGGATAGGTGACGCCTGAACTTGGGATTTTTGGTTTGTGCCATAAGTTTCTGTTTATTACCTGTCAAGGGTGGTTGGGCTTGGCTGTATCAATAGGGTTACTGTTGGGATAGACAAAGTCACAAAGATACATGAAGCGTTGATAATTTAATTAAACTGTATGCTCCAATATTTGCACTGGTAATAATCATTTGTATGGTTAATTTGTTATATTGTTGCATGATAGTTGTTGATGATATACATTTGATTGGAAATCTAAACGGTCTATTCTAGAAGGGGAAGATTGTGCAGAGTTTTTAACTTATAACTCTCTTTTTCTTAAATTTTCGAGTGTTGTTTACTGATGGCTTTCCTTGGGTACTACATACATGGTTTCTTGCCTGCTCACATGCTAGTTTCCTCGGTGCAATGTTAAATCGATCATATGATTACAGAAGCTTCTGGGGATATTTACTAGTTCTTCTATGACGAACATAATGTACATGTATTTGCAGGAGACATTGCTTCGGATATGCTGTGCAATGCTGATTCTTATTCGTAGGCGACTGCTAGCTGGGGATTTTACTTCAAATCTTAAGCTGCTCCAAAACTATCCCTCAGCAAATATCAGCCATCTGCTCTATGTTGCAAACAAGTTGCGCACACAAGGCTCTGGCTAAAGCTTATTGACCACGCATTTTGCCTCTTTTGGTCGGTTTGAAAGAAAAAAAAAAAGATAGTGCTTGTAAATTGGTGGGTGTAAAGTGGTTGGGATTTGGGAATAACAGCTAACATGGAGGGAGCACATTTCTCCCCATTTCTGTTTGATCAAATTTTTTTTACCTTAAAATCTTTTATTTAAGTTAAATTTATGTACTATTTGATTTATTTAGGATTTTTATTTTGCAGTAAAATGTTTTGGTTCTGTAAACAGGGGGAATATATGACCCCCCTTCTGTTTCTTTTGGAGATTGCTGTTTTTCATTGCTCGTTTGACTACTCAGCAATTAGAAGACATAGACATATGCAGCAATTTTTTTCTTCTTGAATCTTGATTAACAATTTTTTTTTGGTACAACTTCTTTATTAACAATTGACATTATAAAACTCAATTTTTGTTTTGCTTTTACAATTCAGATGTTTTTTCTTATTGTACTTGTATCTCACGAGTTGATTTAAAGACAAATTCAGTTTTTAAAACACTAGATTCTGGTACATTCACTCCCAAAATGCAATTGTATTTGTGAAAAATATAGATTATTTATTATGAATTTTGAAATAAATAATTTCATATGTATTTCTTTTTAAAATCAAATATGTAGATAATAAATAATTGGTAGTTTTTTCTTTGAAAAGTTAGTGGTAGTTTCTTCTATAATTAATTAAGTTTGGAGTGGTTTTCTTTTTAAATTGGTAGTTTTTATTGAATTTTTCAAAAGTTGCAAAATACATTTTTATCCTTTAATTGGTGATTTTCTTTCAAATTGGTAGTTTCATTTTTATATTAGAGTTGAACTCGCAGACGCAGACAAGCTTTAACAGTAAAATGGCGAGAAGGATGATGAAGACCTTAGCAACCGCAATGTCTCCTTCTTTTGCTTCCTTCTCTGGTAATTCTGCTGCTCTCTTTTCCTTCTATGATTCTCAACTCTCCAGATTCTGTTTCCTCGCTACATATTCTTCTACTTTTGCTGCTGTTAATCATAGGAATGTCAAAGAGGGTTTTCCTAAACCCACCGTTCTCGAGAAATTGGTCATGGATAAGTGTAAATCAAGGTCCCTTAAGCTTGATGAGGCTCTGGGGTTTTTCAATTCCATGATTTCTCTCTCACCCTTGCCCTCCATTTCTGCCTTCAATCATCTGCTTGGTGCTCTCTCCAAAATGAAACATTATTCAGTTGCTGTGTCCATGTGTAAGCAGCTGATGGGTTGTGAGGAAATGCAACCCAGTCTCGTCACTATGAACATTTTTATGAATTGCTTCTGCAATTTGAAGCAGGGGGACTCGTGTTTTTCTGTGTTGGCGTTAATTCTTAAACTTGGTCTTCAACCTGATACTTATTCCATGAACTATCTGCTTCTCGGGCTTATCAATGACGGTAAAATTGATGAGGCCATGAAATTCTTTTGGAGAATAGTACAGAAAGGATATCCATATGATGGATACACTTGTAATATCATTATCAGAGGCCTTTCCAAGTCAGGATACACTCGTTATGCTCTTCAAATACTGAAAACGATGAATGCAAGTCCAAGCCTTAAGCCTGATGTGGTTTCTTATAATACCATAATTGATGGCTTTTGTAGGGAGGCAAGTGTTGATAAGTCCTTGATTATCTTTCGAGATATGCTTGATGGAGGTGTGGAGCCAAATATTGTAACTTACACTACATTAATTCATGGATTGTGTGGCAATGGCCAGTGGGATGAAGCCAAAGGCTTGCTAACTGACATGATCAACAGGGGAATTTCTCCAAATGTGTACACCTTCAGTGCTCTAATTGACTCTCTCTGCAAGGATGGGAAGATCCAAGAAGCCAAATCCTTGCTCAATTCAATGAGTAAAAGAGGCATAAAGCCTAATGCTGTGACTTATAATTCACTAGTTCACACCTTGGGTAGGTCTGGCGAGTTCAAACAGGTTACCCAGTTATTAGAAAACATGAATGCTTCTGGAATTCCACCTAATGTTGAAACTTTTAGTTCCATCATTGATAATTTATGCAAGGAAGGGAAGACAGGGAAGGCATTTGAATGTTTGGAATTGATGACTGAAAAAGGTTTGAAACCAGATGTCGTCACCTATAATTCTTTAATCCGAGGGTTTTGCCAGTCAAGCAAATGGAAAGAAGCGACAAGCTTGTTTGACAGAATGGTCGATGAAGGAGTGCAGCCAGATTTGGTAACTTTCAGCTCTTTAATTGCTACTCTCTGCAAGGAAAGGAGAACCGAAGAAGCCATTGAGGTATTGGATCTAATGGCTGAAAGAGGTGTGAAACCTGACATTGTGACTTACAACATTATAATACGTGGGTTATGCCATTCAGGGCAATGGGAAAGAGCTACAAGCTTATTTAGTAGAATGGTCGCCGAAGATATATCTCCAGACACAGTTTCTTTTAACATTATAATGGATGCAATATGTAAACAAGGAAAGATGGAAAAAGCTGAAGATGTATATGATGTTATGAATGAAAAAGGTGCAAAGCCTGATGAGATTACTTACCATACAATGATCAGGGGATATTGTTTGCAAGGTGAAATAGATAAGGCTAAGGGTGTCCTTAATTTGATGGCAACGAAGGGGTTTTCACCAAGTTTGGCCACATGTAAAATGTTGGTAATTGCATATTCAGAGGGAAAGAGTAAACATGAGGTTTTGAGGTACATTGAAGAAATAGTCCAAAAGGGAATAATTTCTGAATACTTAGCACACAAAATACTGAAGAGCATTTGACCAATTCTATGAATGCAGTGTTGAGGTTTGCTTCAGTCCCGGCTCTTGATCTCGTGCTTAATGAAGCTTCTGTATTTGTTAACATCTGGCCAGCGTTATTTTGAAAATCTTGGCACTCCTTTTTCTTAGCATTTTCTAGTGTGTTAATCTTCTTTTTGGCTGTCCAAGTGAGCTTTGCAGCTAATTTGGAATACCATATATGTCTCATATGATAGTGAGAAAGAATCAATGGGCAATGATGAGTTTGTCAAGGTAACACACTTGATCCTTCGTGCATCAGTCAATCTTATGGAGCTATAAAATGTGGTATTTTTCCTCATTAATCATTCTACATTGATTAACATAAGTTTTCCTTTGATTTCAATCTTCTTATTTTTTATGTTCCATGATATCTGCAGGTTAGCAGGGTTCCATATCTCCATTTGATGACCCATCCCACTTGGCACTCTCAAACACCTCTCTGAACAATTTATATGAAATTTCCTCAGTCAATTCTTCATGCGGAGTACTGGTCCCCTAATCAGGGTTCCAGATCCTGAAAGATGCTATAAAATCACAATTCCGTACCAAGGTGGTTGTAAATGATGATTGTACTAATGTTGAGGGCAAGGTGCTCCTCATGTTGTAGGCCTGTTCAAAAGAAGTTCTGAGGATGCGTGCTCTAAACAAATATGCCTGTGACATAGCTGATCTCCCTATTATAATACTGCAGCAGGTTCGTTGCTATTAATATCTAGGAATGAAATCATTAAATTTTTTTCTTGGAACACAATATGTTGGGGTTTATATAGATTGTTGATGCTGATATGATTTGTGTCACTGTTGATATCTGATATACAATCAAAATTATCAGGCTAACTAACAACCTGGCATAAGAATAGGATGATTAACACGGCTGCAACTCAGTCTTGGTATACAATTGATAAAGGAGATAAATTACTATCATATAAAGACTCTAATCTGTTTTCTGAAGTATTCAACACTACTGTGCTAAAGGAGCAAAGGACTGAAATTTTATCATTTGTCATTCTTAATTGACTGGGTTAGATGACAGAGAATATCTCTGTAATTTTAGCAAATTTAGAATATGGTGATACCTTGAGGGCCAAACTGTCTGCTTAGTGGTTAAGAAGTTTTTGTTTCTGCTTTTAAGGTACTGATGATTGTGCGAAAGTAAAGATTGTATATATCAGAATCTAAATGTAAACAACATAATTTTTGCAGAGAAAGTTAGGGTAGTTCAAATTCCTTACCTTTTACTTTGTTGTCTGACCAATCTTTTTATCTTGATTGAAGTGATTAGACAATAATGTGGAGTAGGTGCCTTCGCTTAAAGCAGAAGCAGGGGACAATAGAGAAACATGAGTTGAATTTAGATAGTGATACTGAAAGAATAACTTTCGGTGGCAGAGGAGAGGGCAGTGAACTAGATGTATGTAATCTTTTGATTGAAATAAAAAATTTAGTATTCATTTGTGAAAGGGAAAGCCGGAAAGGATGTTTTTATTAGGATGTATATATCGTACATTTTTTAACTTAACTTAGTATGTTGTAATTTTACCTTACTACTTCGATGTAAAGTTATTCGAAAACAAGTAGTGACAATCAAGTGGAATGTTAATAAAAAAAATATATTTATATTGATAAAAATGGTTTAAGGAGATTACAAATTTGATGAATAATGTTGTATAATGAAAATGGCTATTTCAGGCATTCTTTTAGATAAATTGTTATATTGGATTTCAGTCAATTTAATAGTATTAAAATTATTTATACCATATTCAAAGTCTTGCAGGCTGCTGCTGAAGCCAACACATCCTTTTTGTCTGGTTGAGTTTCTGATTGGATTTAATGACCATTTCTGCAAGCAAAGACAACAGTAAAGTGGGAATTCATTCCAAAATGACTAGGTTGTCACAGCTTCAGAAGGAACACAATGAAGAGCTTTGGCCTCATCTAGAGCTCACAACTAAAGTAAGATACCATTGCAGAAATTTTAAACATCTTGCAGCAAATTGGTTGGGAGTAGCAGCTAACATGCAGGGAGAACATGTCTCTCTATTTCTGTTCCTTTAAATTTTTATTTTGAGAAATCTTTCATTTGTTTCATTCAGGATTTTGATTTATTTTTGCAGTAAATGAGGTTTTGGAGATTGTTGTTTTTCATGGCTTAACTATTTAATACTAGTACTAAACTTGTTACATGAACTTCTCTGCATTTACAAGTAAGAACTTGCATGTTGGAACCATTTCTTTTTTTTTTTCTTTTTTTTTTTTTGATAACAATGTTGGAACCATTTCAAATTCACTTTTTTAGCGTAATAGATAAAATGACCCTCAAAGTTTCATAAGTGATATTATTTGGTCCCTGAGTTATTATTTTTGACAATTTAACCTTTGAATTTGAATTTTTTTTTTTGGAACCGGACAGGATATACTGAATTGGATAGAAAATCAATGACTATGGTCGTATATCTGTAACCGTTTCACCACAATTTGACCGTTTCATCACCGTTTTGGGTCCAAACGGAGGTTAAGTGTAAACTCCGTTTCAATCGCTACTCTAATAATCTCATTTGTACAATACTTAATCTAATCTGTACAGTGTAATCTTATATTTACAGTTGCTAAACAGTGTCAATTGCATCATCACCGCACCGCTCTACTAAACGCAGCTTATGTCAATTTGTAAATTCTAAAAATTTTCACGCCTAGAAAGTAGAAACTATGGTATAATCGTTGGTAATTTTGGGACAAATTGACAAAAATCATAATTCATCGGACAAATTATCATCCTCTTACAAGTTTGATGGCTACTTTATAATTAAACCTTCATTTTAAAAATCATAATTATTTTCTCTTTTCCAACTTAAATGGAGTAGTAAAATTGAAGCTTGTGAATAACCAACCAGTAAAAAAAAAAAAAAAAGAAATTGGAAAGCTACTCGCAGCCGCAGGCGCAGACGGCCCAGCAGCATCCTCAAAAGTCAAATCCGCTCCGTGAGAAAGCTAAGCTGCCTGCAACCAATTAGCTTCACAGTAAAATGGCGAGAAAGATGATCATATCTTCTTCTTTTGCTCCTTTCCCTGGTATCTCTCCTCTCTTTTCCTTTTCTGATTCTCAACTCTCCAGATTCTGTTTCCTTGCTTCATATTCTTCTTTCCCTGTTGTTTATGATAAAAATGTCAAACTCCATCTCGAGAAATTGGTGATAGATAAGTGTAAATCAAGGTCCCTTAAGCTTGATGAGGCTCTGGGGTTTTTCAATTCCATGATTTCACAAAGACCCTTGCCCTCCATTTGGGCTTTCAGTCATCTGCTTGGTGCTCTCGCCAAGATGAAACATTATTCCACTGTTGTGTCCATGTGTAAGCAGATGATGGGTTGTGAGGAAATGCAACCCGATATCGTCACTATGACCACTTGGATGAATTGCTATTGCAATTTGAAACATGCGGACTCCTGCTTTTCTGTGTTTGCGTTAATTCTTAAACTTGGTCTTCAACCTGACCCTTATACCATGAACTGTCTGCTTCTTGGGCTTATCAATGAGGGTAAAATTGATGAGGCCATGAAATTGTTTTGGAGAATAGTACAAGAAGGATATCTATATGATGGATACACTTGTAATATCATTATCAGTGGCCTTTGTAAGTCAGGATACACTCGTTATGCGCTCCAAATACTGAAACGCATGAATGGAAGTCGAAGCTGTAAACCTAATGTGATTTCTTATAATGCCATAATCGATGGATTTTGTAAGGAGGCAAGTGTTGATAAATCCTTGATTATTTTTCCAGATATGCTTGAGGGGGGTGTTGAGCCAGATGTTGTTACTTACACTACATTAATTCATGGATTGTGTGGCAATGGCCAGTGGAATGAAGCAAAAGGCCTGATAACTGACATGATCAACAGGGGAATTTCTCCTAATGTCTACACCTTCAATGCTCTAATCAGCTCTCTTTGCAAGGATGGGAAGATCAAAGAAGCCAAGTCCTTGCTCAATATAATGAGTAAAAGAGGCATAAAGCCTGATGTTGTGACTTATAATCTGCTAATTCACACCTTGGGTAGGTCTGGTGATTCCAAAGAGGTGACCAAGTTATTAGAAAACATGATTACTTCTGGAATTTCACCTGATGTTGCAACTTTCAATTCCATCATTGATATTTTATGCAAAGAAGGCAAGACAGGGAAGGCTTTTGAAGTTTTGGAATTGATGACCCATAAAGGTTTGAAACCAGATGTCGTCACCTATAGTTCTATAATCCGAGGGTTTTGCCAGTCAAGCCAATGGAAAGAAGTGACAAGCTTGTTTGATAGAATGGTCGATGAAGGAGTGCAGCCAAATCTCATAACTTTCAACTCTATAATCGATGCTCTTTGCAAGGAAAGGAGAACTGAAGAAGCCATTGAGCTGTGGGATGCAATGGCTGAAAGAGGTGTGAAACCTGATATCTTCATGTATAATTGTTTAATCCTTGGGTTTTGTCGTTCAGGTCAATGGAAGGAAGCGACAAGCATGTTTAACAGAATGATGGATGAAGGAGTGCAGCCAGATCCCGTAACTTTCAACTGTATGATTGATGCTCTTTGCAACGAAAGTAGAACCGAAGAAGCCATTGAGGTTATGGATTTAATGGCTGACAAGGGTGTGAAACCTAATGTCATTACTTACAACTGTTTAATACATGGATTATGCCATTTAGGACAGTGGGAAGAAGCTACAAGCCTATTTAGTAGAATGGTTGCTGAAGATATATCTCCAAACACAGTTACTTTTAGCAGTATAATGGATGCTTTATGTAAACAAGGAAAGATGGAGAAAGCTGAAGATGTGCTTGATCTTATGAATCAAAAGGGTGCTATGCCTAACGAGATTACGTACCATACAATGATCAGCGGATATTGTTTGCAAGGTGAAATAGATAAGGCAGAGAGTGTGTTTAATTTGATGGTAAAAAAGGGTTTTTCACCATGTTTGGCCATATGTAAAACGTTGGTAAATGCTTATTCAAAGGGAAAGACTAAAGACGAGGCTTCGAGGTACATTGAAGAAATGGTCCAGAAGGGAATGATACCTGACTCCATTGCACGTAAACTGCTGAAGTGGAATTGATCAATTCTGTGAATGCATTGTTGGGCCCTTCTTTAATTCAGAGTTCAGACTCCAGGCCTCCTGCTTAGTGAAGCTTCTGTTCAGGTTTAACTTCTGTTTTTCATCGTTATGATATTTTGGATTATTCTAGATTTTCCACATAGGAAGAAAGAATTGCCTGAATTCATGCCAATATCTTGCACCTTGTTAACAATGTCAAACCATTGAACCGATGAATGAAAGAGCTTCTCTTGCTAATTAAAGTCAGTTGCTGAGCCAAAGCTGACATGAATCAATATAAAGATGTTGCAGAATCTTTTAAATTAATAAACGAAAGCATGGATTGTTTCTTTCTTGAATTTGAATATAGTCTTGATGGCTACCCATAATTAAGTTAAATCACAGTTTGAACAGCGGAAAGTGTCCATATACAAAGTAGTCAGAGAAAAGCCATATGATTCCGAAGAAGATATCTCCTTCTTCCCTGGTATCTCTCCTCTGGTTTCCTTTTATGGTTCTCAACTCTCCAAAATCTGTTTCCCTGCTTCATATTCTACTTTCACTGCTGTTAATTAATGATAAAAATGTCAAACTGGGTTTGCCTAATCCCACCTTTCTGGAGAAAATTATTATGGATAAGTGTAAATCAAGGTCCATTAAGCTCGATGAGGCTATATATGGGGGTTTTTCAATTCCATGATTTCAGTTCAGTCACACGCCCTTGGCCTCCATTTGGGCTTTCAATCATCTGCTTGGTGGCTGGTGCGCTCGCCAAGATGAAACATAATTCCCTTGTTGTGTCTTTTATCTTTTAGACTTTAGATGTACTAACTAAAGCAGGGTTAGTCTTTTATCCTCTTGTCTTTCATTCACAAATCACAATCAGTCAAGAACTACTTGGTTAGGATTAGGGAATTCTCCCGTCTCGAGACTCACTTTGAAAGAGTAGAGATAAATTTTTTTCTCTCTCCAATAAAATGTTAAAAACCGGCACTTATATAAGTAAAAGGGTTGAGTTGACAAAAGGTATTTAAAACGGATGGTTATAGAGGCCTCACTTTAATCTAATCTAATGGCCCCAATTAAAAGTCACCTGACGTGACCTTATTAAAATGGACCTCACCTCATGAGCAGAAATTAGGGTTAATAAAATTGGAAAGCTACTCGCAGCCGCAGGCGCAGAATCCTCAAATCTGCTCCTGATCAAGTGTGAGAAAGCTAAGCTGCCTGCAACCAATTAGCTTCACAGTAAAATGGCGAGAAAGATGATCTTATCTTCTTCTTTTGCTCCCATCCCTGAAGACACTATCTGCCTTATCGATCTCACCTTGCAAACAATATCCGTTGTACGGTAAGTAATCTCGTTTGCACCTTTCCGATTTATAAGATCAATCCATTTTTCCTTGTTTACATAAAGCATCTATTATAATGGCCTATTTAGTAGAATGAATGGTTGCTGAAGATACATCTCCGGACACAGTTACTTTTAGCATATTATAATAGATGCTTTATGTAAATCAGGATAATTGGGGACACAGTTACTTTCAGCATTATAATAGATGCTTTGTGCTTGATCTTATGAATCGGAAAGGTGCAAAGGTGCAAAGCCTAACGAGATTACTTATCTATCGGATATTGTTTGCAAGTTGAAATGGATAAGGCTGAGGGAGGCTGAGGGTGTCTTCAGTTTGATGGTAACAAAGGGGTTTTCCTTTTCCACCAAGTTTGGGCATATGTAAAACCTTAGTTAATGCTTATTCAAAGGGAAAGCCTAAAGATGAGGCTTCGAGGTACATTGAAGAATTGGTCCAGACCTGACTCCATAGCACGTAAGCTGCTGAAAAGTTGTATTCCGTGAATGCACTTGAGGCCTCCTGCTTAATGAAGCTTCTATTTTGCATTGTTATGATTATATATTTTAGATTATTCTACATTTCCGACATGATAGTGAGAATTGCCTGGATTCATGCCAATATTTTGCAACTTGTTAACAGTGTCAACCATTGAACCGATGAATGAAAAGCTTTTTTTGCCAAAGCTCTCGTGAGTGAATGAATATAGATGTAGTAGGATCTTTAATAAACTAAAGCATTGATTCTTTCTATCATGAATGAATATAGTTTTCACGGTTAGCGAGGATTTTGATGTTAATTTGAGCCCTCTGATGTGGAGAATACTTTGGTTTTCTTGAGTTCTACCCAAGGTCAAGTATTTCTTATGGCGCTTGGTTTGGTGTATTCTGCCTGTTAAATTTGTCTTGATTCAAAAGGGAGTTCAATTGGACTTGGCTTGCGATGTGTGTGGAGCTTATTCGGAGACTCCTTATCATGCTTTCTTCGGATGTCATTTTAGTCTATCATGCTTTCTTCGGATGTCATTTTAGTCGGGCGGTGTGGGAGATGACTTGTCCTTGGCTAATTGATGTCTTGGGGGAATGGGAGGATAGGGAGGATTTTTGGGACTGCCTCTTTCTTAAGGCGAGACAGTTGGGGTCTGTGGAGAAGGTTTTTTTACATGCTTTGGCTCATTTGGAGGAACCGTAACAAGTGCCTCCATGAGCAGATTTGCTCCACCCCATCTTCCCTTGTTGCCTGCGGGAATACTTTCTTGCAACTGATGAATGAGGCATCAAACACATCACAGCTGCACATGCAAGCACTGTAGTGAGTCCAATTTGGTCTGCTCCACCGAAGGGCTCTTCCAAGATAAATATTGATGCAGCATTCTCGGAAGATACTGGTTGCAGGTTTGGGTGTGGTTGGCCGAGACTCTAATGGACAAGTCCATTTTGTTTGCTGCTACGTCTTCTTGTGAACATGTTGTGGACTCTCTCCACGCAGAAGTACATGCAATTCGGTATGGTTTGCGAGTAGCTTTTAGCAGGGGCCTAAAACATTGTTTGATTGAAAGTGATTCCATGATGACCATTATTATTGAGATTAATCGTGCTACTCAGACCCTTATGGGAAGGAGGGCTGTCTTTTTTTTTTCTTGGCACAAATGGGAAGGAGGCTGTCTAGTTTATGAAATTTGGGGACTGGCAATAATCTTGCTCATAGTTATCTTTTTGACAAATATTTCTTTTGCTCATGTAAAAAGGGAAGCCAATAATCTTGCTCATAGTTTGGCTAAGTATGCTTTTCATACGAATGCTACCTATATGTGGTGCGAGGCATTACTGCCTGGCATTTGTAGCCCGGATTTACCTTGATTCATAATATCACTGTACCATTATTCCTCAAAAAAAGTTAGTTAAGTTAAATCACAGTTTGCACAGCAGAATGAGTTCATAATGAAATGGGACTTGTTGTAACTAAAGTTCGAATGGCATACGAGGTCTAGAGAAGTTGTGCCGTTCCAATTGTTAAATTTCAATCTGTTGTAAAGATTCAACAAAGTTTGATACTACGTCCGCTCTATTTTCACACGTAATGCAGAAAGAGACAAGAATAAACAAGTCATGTATGCTTATGCAATAAAAAAAAAAAATCTATTGATAATCAACTATAGAGGTTTGGGTCCCCATCCAAGACTTCCAAGTCAACAAAGATTGGCACCAATACAAAATAAGAAGCATCATATTCGTCTCCCTTCTAAAGATGAGATAGATATAACAAGATATCGACAGAGTTGTCTATCAATTTCCTTTTTTCGTGGCAAATATAGAGCTAGATTTCAGTAGTTAAACAATACAATCATCTTGTTTCTATTTAATACCTTCCTAATTACAAACTTGGTTCATGTACTCCAATTCAATTGTTCCTGTGACCTGTCAGTCTAGTCCATACCGCAAATACAAAGAACCTGCAGAACCAAATGAGATTTTATTAGCCAATGTATTACTATCTAATCAGAAGGGTTTAAGTTAAATTTTCTTTTCTTTTCTTTTTAATCTTCTCTACCCTCAATGATTTTCTCTGGGTGTTTCATAGAAACTAATAGAATACTAGAAAAAACAGGTTGAAAAGAAATATTAATTTTGACTAATGCTTCATAAGATACAGGTGCCGATTATGAAATTACCTGAACAGCTCAACAAGGCCAGACAAACCAATTCCTTCCTAGGTATCTAGGAAGTTGAATATTATAGCAAAAGTCTGAAACAAAATGATCATCTTTCTGTTCTACTTGAATTTGTTTGTGCCAAGGCTTCCGAGTCATTGATCACTTCATTCTCTAACTGGCTGTCTAGAATTTCCAAAACATTATCTGGTGGGCATTTGTGAGCAGAATTTTCAGGTGATACTTGACAAAAGCATTCTGGCCAGGAATTTGTATAAAATGATTCAGGTGGCACCCGCTTGTGAGGTCCACCAAAGTTTGTTTTCAGCATGACGCGCCTTACAGCTTCTTCAAAACCAGCTGTCTGTCCATTCTCTCGATCAATGAATATTGGAGCAAGACCCTTTCTATCAGGTCTAATCGTAGTCCGAAAACCATAATACAGTCTATGACCTAGTAGATTGTTGGCAAAGTTGCTTGGTCCATCATATGTTGGCATAAAAATGTCAGAAAGAAGACAGACCATGTAATCAACAGCAGAGCCTAACAATCCCCGGGTGTTTGTAACTAATTCCTCTGAAGAGTCTACAGAACTGTGATTCTCAAGGCGAGGGAACAGATCCCTAAATGGCTTCATGAACCGCTCTCCACCAAATAGCTCACCAGCTGCTAGGTATATCCTGGTAGAATTGTCAAATCCCATAGCACGCAAGATAAGACCAACCTGCAGTTTGAACAGTCATTATACATATAAGCACCATATCTCTGTTGCTCTGTTTATAAATCTCAGAGAGGGAGAGAAACCATCAGAGAAATGATGAACAAGATAGGCTACCTCCTCTGGAGTCAGTGGACACTTCCCAATGGCCCTTCTTTCTTTATAAACGAGTCTCTTCTCTGCAAAATTTTTCTTTCTATAGTCCCTCAATATACTTTGCTCTTCTGGGTTAAATATATCAAAGCACCTGTAAACCATTCATAGGCATTAGCCAATAAAGGTCTTCACAAATATCATGGCATGTATGTCAACATATTTCTTTATACTTGGTCAATTTAAATTCACAAAATAGATAGTAGAGGTAACCATGGGTCAAAACATGAAAAATGGATGCATCACTCTCAGTTGTCACTAAAAGCACAAAACAATATATTAGAGATTTCTTCCTGCCTTTAGCAAGATGAACTAGCCTAAAAAGGTGGGAAGAGGGAATGGACACACACCATTTGCAACCGAAAATCTTAGTTTATAGATCCATTCAGAAATATGTCTTTGTCCTCATCACAAAACTACCCAATTGTTCATGGTTACAGAAAAAGTATTCCGAATTTGTTCTAAAGCAAAAATAATCTTTTATTCTGACAGCATTCGTATGTTTGAACAACAGATGATATGTATGTGTGCACTGTCTTTGTGGTCTCATTTAATTTCAAAGAGTAAAATAAAATTCCATTATGCCTCTATATCACCACTAAAACTACTAGTTGACATAATAAGCATAACCCTCTAATCTATGGTACTGGCACATGCAATAATATAGTTACTAAAAGTTTAAGAAGAGCATACCCAGCAAATGCCAGCATATCCATCTCAAAACGAAGATGTATTGACATGAAGTGACCTTGTGCACGGAGTTTGTCAACTATTAACTCACTTAACTTCATAATGTTGGGCTTGAACCTTAAAGCATGATAGTTAACCCTACACCTCAATCGTTGATACTCAGGATTGTCAATTTCTTCAGCAAGGCGATGTGAAAAGGGAGTTAGATAAATAGCACCATGTTCCTGCATTTTCTTGAGGGCAGTTGTGGTATACCAACTGATAGGAGCATCCCTAGGAGGTCGTAGCTAAATGAAATAAAATGAAGCAAGAACAGAGAAAACACATAAGTTTTAATAACTTCTAAAGAATCAATTATTTGCATATTAATAACTGATGGCACCAATATTTCACCTGATGAGCTTTTATCTTCTTGGTTTTACCATTCTTGCGAATTTCAGGTATGCTTTCCACTATTCGTACATCATACTTCAGTGTCTGGATAAAATGCTCAACATCATAAATACCTTGGAAACCGCTGTAGAGATAAAGATCATATCAGAACATTTAATTGCAAGAGATCAAGAATGGAACATAAACAACCAACCTCAATAAAAAAAAACTGGGAAAGATGTTCATAATAGTGGAATTCCACTGTTTTAACCCAAGAGTAAATGGCCTTTTCTTTTCTTTTTTTTTAAAGAAAAAAAAGTATAAGGATGAGAATACCTGTCATCATGCCAAAAGGAGTTTGCATCCAACTCAGGCAGTACGAGTGTGGCATTCATAATTCGGGCAGCAAGAACTGCATTACAGATCTAAAACAGCAAAAAACATAAACTTACTATTTAATTCAAATAAACCCCTAAAGCAACATCAACAAAATTTAGCTCTAGTTTAAACTTCGGTAATGATCCACAAGCACTTCACATAAATTAAGAATCTAAAAGAAAACATAACCATAAAAATTCAAGCAGGCTTGCACCCGATTCATCTTATTGGAAGAAGCCAATTAACAGACAGATATGCTGAACTAGAGTTTAGAGCAAAAAGTTAACACTAACCGCACTGCGTTGCTGATTCAAACCGCCATTGCAACGAACTCGAAGATAACCATTAGTTTCCCTGGGAGGAGCTGCAAGAATATAAAAAACAGGATTCTAAGAAACTTATCTTTAGCAAAAGTAAATCAATTAGATTTGTGTTTCTTGGAAAAGGTTATGGGTAGTTACGAGGCCAATCAGATCGTGGAGCAGATGATGGCCTCCAGCCACCAGAATTAGCACTTTCCCAAAGTTCTTCAACATTGATCTGGATAAACGTAGTAGAAAATAGTATTGTCAAAGCTAGATTGATCAATAACGACAACCAACCATGGCAACCACGAAAAGTGGAAGAGAGTGGAGATAAACCCTAAAATTGCTCAGCTCACACATTCAGACAGTTCAAATAACAGAAACCTAGTCTCATGCACCACTATCCAAGTACAGAAAACTCGTTGCATTATGCTCATTTCAAAACAATAATTACAAGGCAACAAAGGTTACAAAACTCCACGGAATCTAGTAGAGGAACCATGTATGAAAAGTTGGAAACACCTGAAGCCTCTGATAATATATTAACAACAAACAAGCCTCTGGACTATCCTTGCAAACTAGCCTAATGCCTGAATCAAGCAATAGATAAGAAAATTCTACGTTGATACAATTTCAATTAATATACTAGAGTTATATGCAGATCCCATAAACAAATTAGGGTATATCCCATACCAACCAAATGAGAAGGATTTTGCAAGCACCAAACAGGATATTACAGCATCTATTAATACAATAGATGATAGAAACTCCTCTGTTTGCATTGAAGATCCAATCCAAACTTTCCAAACAATCTATGATCTTGACTGGGACCACAAAAAACAAATAATTATTGTTTACTGTAAGAGTATAAGAAAAGGGGGTTAAATTTATTTAAATACACACAGACACAACTGAGACATTGTATAGAAATTAAGAACTCAGATACTAGTTGGAGGCATAAATGATGCTTCCCAAGCTTTGGCATTAGCATTAGTAATACGAGATACTAATTACAAACCATTCATCCGAAAAAGCATCTCTATCATTTAACAATCGGATAAAAGTTGCAAAACACAAATGCTAATTAATTAACCTGCGGAGTTAAAGCTCAATACAGCGAAATCTAATCAGTAAAGGACAGATCAAAATCAAATGAAAATGAATCTCCAATTTACAATTAAATTTTGGAATTCTAAATAATGAAAACAACTAATTAATCAAAGTCACCATCACAGTTAAACATCTCCTTGTTTTTTCCTCGCATTGTCTTAGAAAGCAAACAACACCAAAATCCAACAATCCCAAAATCAAGAAGATCTAATCCTATCTATTGCTACTAACCTCAGAAGGTTCTAGAGATCCACGATTTCCACTAATTGTAGCCGAAAACAAAAGCGAGAGCGTACAGATCAAAAGCACCACAACGGCAATCGTTAGCTTAGCGTAAATTCCCTTTGGTCCTCCTCCTTGCTTCCCATGCTGCCTATGCAGCCCCGGCCTACCAAAAAAAGAAATCAGAAACCACACTTGAACAAAATGCCTGTTTGGTTCAATAGAAAACGAAATTTTTTCCAGGAAAACAGAATAATTAGTCCGTTCACCTCCGCATACTCGGGAATGGAAATGGAAAGCGCTTCGAGATCTGAAGATTTTAGAGAATTTGTCGTTTCGGGTTTTACTTTTTAGTCGTAGTGCATGTGAGTGTACTGTTCAGTATTAGAATTTTTTTTTTTTTACCTAAAAAAAATCAAGAATTTGAGTGTAAATTGAATTCAAGTGTAGTTTTCGAGAAGGGAAGAACGTGAAAGCAGATGCGAATGGCGGTGCTGCTTGCTATCGACTTCCAGTCCGAAACGATGGGATTTGGCGGTTGTTGGGTCATTACCATTTACGACTATTTATTGGGTTGGGCCTCAATTGGGTTATTGGGCCGGGTACGGGTCCTCACCTAAGCCCAACCTTACTTTTATTTATTTAATGAGTTTTTTTTTTTTTTTTTTTTCGTACGCGTTTCGCTGCTGACTCGTATTTCGTTTTTCTATTCTTCACCTTCACGAAAACAACTTGAAAAAACATAAAGTCAATGTTCGTCTTCTTCCTACCAAAAGCTACCGTTGTTAACCTGCAAATATATAAATAAACTTTTAGTTTTCTTTCCCGTTCGGGCTTCAGGATTTGTCTTGCTGAGAGTGATCGGCGAATTCATGTATGTTTGGGAGCTTGTTGCTAGGATCAAAGCAAAGGGCAAATTCCAAAAAGAAGCTCATCAAGTAATATCAGCTACTTTTCTTGGCTAAAATAGGTCTGAGTTCTTCCAGTGTATAGCCAGGTGGGAACATCATATATATATATATATATATATATATATATTAATTCTGCTTTGCTTCATTAAAATTTTGCTATTATTCTTAGCTTTAATTCCCAATATATTCTCTTCAAAAATTTGGGTTTCATTATTAGCTTATGTTGAATGTTGAATTGGTCAATCAATAGTGATAACTTATAGTAATTAGTAATGTAGTATATATAGGATCCATGCCCTGCATTATTACTCCAAAACTCAAAGCTGATTGTAGTTTTACTTTGCTAGGTAATCTTAGAAGTAATGAATGGGGGAGCTAAGTTGAAAGAAGAAAACTTAGTCAAGTTCGCAGATAACTTTGAAAAAACTAGTGAAATTGGTACCTTAGACACAAAGGTAAATATGGGCATGGCACCGGCACCTCTGCCACTGAAAGGAGCAGCTCCGCCACCTCTGCCACTGAAAAAGAGTGGTGCACCACCACCTCCACCACCAAAACTTGGTGGTGGGAAGTTGTTGTACCAAAAGCAAGCGGCCAGTAAATTGAAGAGGTCCAGCCAAATGAGTAATCTGTATAGGGATCTGAAAACTAAAATGGAAGGGTCTAGTGTGCCTGCAGTTAAGTCATCTAGCCGAACCAAGAAGCAGTTAGGGGGTTCTCCTGGAGGAAAAGAAGGTTTGGCTGCCTCTTTGGCAGAGTTAACAAAAAGGTTTGCACTAACTCTTTCAATTGTTATAAGTTTAAGCATATTTCACTAAGAATAATTGGTAGGTTTTTAATTTCATTCTTTTGCCTTATATAAGATCACCCTATTTTCAAAAAATTGAAGAAGATGCTCAAAAGCATGCCAAAACGATCCTGGAACTAAAAACAGAAATCAATTCTTTGCAAACAAAGGACATGATTAAGCTGGTTAAGTTCAGACACAACTTGGAAGCTTTTCTTGAACTCCTAACTGATGAAAGTCAGGTCTGTTTATACTAAAATCCCAACATTAATTTTTTTACCTGTTAGTCGTCACCATTTAACTCTTTACAGTTACATGAATTTTTAATGCTTTAATAAGGGTGTAGGTGCTTGCAAAGTTTGAAGATTTCCCCACAAAGAAACTGGAAACGATTAGGACAGCTGCAGCATTGTACTCAAAATCAAACCTGATAGCTTCCAACTTGAAGAAATGGGTGGTAACACCACCTGCAGGACAAGGCTTGCACAAATTCGAATGCTATTTCAGCCAGGTTAAATTCTATCTTAAAAGAATAAATAGATTTCTGTTGCATTAATTCTAGCTTTTATGCAAAGTCGACTAATCAGATTAGATAAGTTAAAATTGCTTCTGATATACAGAGTTTTAACTATTCAAATCATCAGAAACAAACTCTTCTACTTCTTCCTTTCTCCTTATCAAACTTTTCTGGGTTGTGTAGGTTAAACAAGAACTAGACGCATTTGAAAGGACCAAGGATGAAGAATCCAGGAAATTCAAGAGCCAGGGGATTGATTTCGACTTCAATATCTTTACAATGATCAAAGAGCTAATGGTGGATGTTTCCTCCAGCTGCATGGAGCTTGCACTTAAGGTGATTTTGAGCTGCAATTTCTTTTGCTAACCAGAACAGCTATCTAAACTTTATTTTCCGTGTTAATTCCATTTAAGTTCTGGTTTTTTCTTGTAGGAATGGAGAGAAACAAAGGGAGCAATAATGATGAACAAGAACAATGGGTGCCTGCAGAGTGATGTTAAGTTGCTTTGGAAAGCTTTTCAATTGGCATTCAGAGTCTATTCTTTTGCTGGTGGTCATGATGATCGAGCGGACAAGTTAGCCCAAGAATTGGCTAATGAAATTTTGTGTGATTCTTCAACTAAGTGCCTCCCGGCCTTTCCCCAGAACCAATAATCAAAAGCTTCATTATTTTTGCTATTTATGTGCCTATAAGTAGCATATTCTTTTTTAAATAATAATTGAGTAACTAGAAAGGAAATGAAACCTTTTTGTACAGTTGTTTACTTGATTAATCTTTTTGGTAAAGGTATATAATAATAATCCAAAGGAATCATTTATCCATTTTTCGTTAAACTTATAAAATTTTATTTGGTTTTCAATAAACATTTTGCATTCTTTTAGAGGAAATAATTAGCTAGTGAAAGTTACCCACCACTAGCAACCTTATACCATATTTTATCGGTGAATTATCAAGACCGACGCCTTTTTAACACGACGTCAAAAGGGTGCAGTCGACGCCCATCTAATCCAACAAACGTAATAATTACGTCTGATTACAAAAAGTCGGTCTTATTAGCAATCTATTTTGCCATTCTAATCATGATATTGGCATATTGCTTATGTTGAAGTGGAGCTTAAGAAATTCCCTGCATTTAAAATACTCAATCATGTATTCAAATTCCCCTTTATTCTAAGGATTTTTCAACATGGATTATAGTTGAAGGATTCTTTTTTTCCTATGTTTTTTCTATTATTTATTTAAGTCTTATAAGACCAAAAGGAAGAAAGATTGGAACATGGAAGTATGAGAAAAACCCATAGTATATATAAGTCATATCTCTTTAGTCTTCATGCAGTACTTATATATTTAATTCAAATTTATACTTCATCACAACACATTTTATGGAGCTTTCGTACTTTTCTTACATTTTTTTTATGTGTAAAAAAGTAACAGTAATAAAACTTGGAAAAATGGATTGTTTCAAAACTTTATAAAATAAAAAAATTATTCTCATGCTTCTTTCAACAAGCCGACCTTAGCTCAGTTGGTAGAGCGGAGGACTGTAGTTGGTAAAAGCCCACAGCTAATCCTTAGGTCGCTGGTTCGAATCCGGCAGGTCGGATTTTTTCATTTTAGAACTACGATTTTAAAAAAAAAAAAAAAAATAATTCTAAACCGGTCGTCTTTTTCTATTTCTCTTTCTCTTTCTCTTTTTCTTTCGCAATTTGCTTTTGTTGTTTAACTTAAAAGAGAACGAATATTTCATTAGCAACAAATTCATTTTATTGTTTTCAATAACAACATTCAGGCAAAGCATCTACCCCAAATCCAAAATAAAGCAACCAGTCAGTTAAAAGAAAACAAAAATTATTATAATGGTAAGAACATCGAATTTTACCTTTTCATTCTTCACTTGATTTATTGCCTTGAAAAAATACGATAGTAAGCAAAATCATTATCTAAGTTGCGGATCTCAGTAAGCAGTAGCTCAATTACATTTCGTTTTTCCAACAACAAAAAAAAAAAAAAATCTTTCTATCTTCCCTCCGTTTCCCTTTAATTCCTCCTTTTTACTATTATTTTTGGATTTTGCTTGATTTCTATCTTGTTTTAGTTCTCTCTCTCTCTTTTAAAGTATAATTAATTATTTGTTGAAATAGATTATTCTGTCTATCCGATTAGCTTAATGATCCTTTTTTTTTTATTCTTCTTGTTAAATATATACCAAAAATTAGGCAAACACGTTGAGGCTGTATTTGACTTGCATAAGGAACACTCTTGAGGCTGCTATGTGTCTCCAGGTATGGAAATCAAACTTGCATTGTAAAGTAATTGCTACTGAGTACAGATAGAGAATGGTCATGGCTGGAATTTATGTTCTTAATTTGTATGTTTAGACTTTGTAATTGTTATCTGATTCAATTTAAAGAGTCTTGTGATGTCATGTTAAATTCTGTATCTGTGGCGGTTTCAATGGCTGGAAAAGGGGTTGTAGTTATTGGCCTTTTGTCTGACCTAATGATATGTGATTAAGAGCTGAGGAGGATCAAGTGTAATTGAAATTGGTAATGTCTGAAAATGATGCATGAGGTTAGATTGCTGCCAAGTATTTTATCTTAAAAGATTTCTGAATGATGTATAGGATGGAGGACAGGAGGAGGAAGTTCATCGTAAGAATTTCAGTGCATGCCTGCAGTTTCTACATCTTCGCAAAAGTTATATGCTATGCCAACAGTATGCATGTTCTAGATTATTTGGGTTAAAATTTGAAGATCTTTTAGTTGTTATGATGCTTTTGAGTTTATCTTTTGAGCCTATGCTGATAACTTATTTTGACTCTGGTTGCTTCGAAATTGACATTGTCAATCTTCATGTTTACAAACTAGGGTGTTGCTTTGAACAAATACTTTGCAAAAGATTGATTTCAATTAAATGTTGTTGCTTGGCAAGGACTTTCCTTGTCAAAGTTTCCTCTTACATGACACATATGTGCCCATTCAGTCTTACTCTCTCGTTTTATATTCTATTTGCAGAACTTTCCTTGTCAAGAAGTTGAGAGGCATAATAAGCCAGAAGTTGAATTAAAGTATGTATATCCAGTCCAGTTTCATCTTTAATTTCTCTATTGTAAAATGTGACTTTTGATAGGACAGATATTTGAAAAGAAAGTGATCAAAAGTGCTAACAAGTTAAGGAAAACTTGATAAGAAACATAAAATGTTCCTTCTGGTGTTACGTTGTTGGGGCAAATCATGTTGTTATTCCATACTTGTAATGCTACCAATAATATGCTGATTGTAGACCAGTCTTAGCAAATTCAGCTTTTTAGTCACTCTTAGATTATGCTGCATTCTGTGCTGCAGGACAAACTTTTTATTTTTTATTTTTTTTTTCATATTTTGCAGGACAAGCACAGAACTTCTCCTAAATCCTGTAAGAAACATTTTCTTGACTCAAGAGAAATAGGCAATTTTTTACCCTTTTCAATGTCAATTTGTTATATCCTTTGTGTATAGAATGGAAAATTTATGAATTTTTGTTATTTGTGGTCATGGACAACAAAATGCATGCTTTTACTTTAATTATGAAATAATAACTATATACTATTTGGTGTTTTTATATGTTTTTTGCTCATCATTAATCTGTATACAATGTAAGGCAAGTAACAAAAGCAACTACGAGATGGACCCTTGTCTTTTGTCTTGTTTATGTTTTAGATATGATAATTTTAGACTACATTGAACTCTGGATGCAGAAGTTATTATAGATCATTCACTTAGCATGGAGTATATATAATTTTTCCTTCAATCACTCAGAAAGCCTTGATTTTGCTGCTTTGCATTCTAAACCAAGGGATATGCCCACAAGCCAACCTTCATACTTAACATTGATCACCATTTGAACATGGGTCATGTCATACTCCTCTCATCATGCAATCCAATTATGAGATATATTATCAAGATACATACATATCTGTCTGTTACCTTATTACTTTTCTGGATTATAGTAGAAACATTATTCTGTGATTTAATTGGTAGAATTAGCAAATGGCTGGTTTGTTATTCATTGTCCAGTCCTCCCTGTTCCTTAAATTTTTTTTATTGTTTCTAGCTATGGATCTTTTTAATATGACCATTTGCCATTGCAGGTGTTGATATGTCGAAATGAGGCTGAAAAATGCTTAATTGAAACATCTATCAATTCACTACGGATAAGTCTCAAGGTGAATATCAATAATCTTTCCATGTATGTTTCTTTTGTATGGCAGAGGTAAATTGCCACAAAGAGGATGGTCCTGTTTAGTTTAATGTGTTTTTCTTGCATTTAGATTGAAGAAACGTTATCACACTTTATTTTAATTCGTTTAAAGCTTACCGTAACCTTCCATTCTCACAGAAGTTTGTTCTGAATAAAGATTAGGATATAGTGGCGATCTTTTTCCCATTTTCTCCTTATATATACTCTTTTTGTCTTGTGTAGGTAAAACAGGCAGATGAACTAGAAAACATACTAACTAAAAAGTTTCTCAGATTTTTGTCAATGAGGGCAGAAGCATTTCAAGTTTTGAGAAGAAAGCCAGTACAGGTATATAAGATCTTTTTTTCATAGTTTGGCACTTAATTTGTGGTCTAAATTTTTGTTCTTGACAATTCATGTGATTACCTATAAACTTGCCTTGGGGAATAAAAATATATGACAACGGTTGACAAAGGCATTCTTAGCCATCACTATATGCATCTCAATTGAGGGTAAATATTGGTAAAGTTTTTTCCTTTTTTCATATGTACGACAACGTGGACTTCTAAAATCCTTGATGCTTCATTAAGCAGGGTTATGACATCAGCTTTCTTATCACAAACTACCACTGTGAAGAGATGCAGAAACAGAAGCTCATTGATTTTATTGTACAATTCATGGAGGCAAGAATTTTCTTAACCCTATCTGTTACAGTTTCCTTCCAATTGTAGTTCCTGGATCTTTATCAAAGTAGCTTACATAATCAAACGCGTAGAAATGGATAGACTTAAGTGTTCTTGTTCTTATATTTTCCAAATAGTTGTTAGTTGTTACTCCACCTAGAATATTTTGATTAATAACTCTCGGAACAATTTCTCAGGATATCGATAAAGAGATAAGTGAATTGAAAATGTCGGTCAATACACGAGGGAGGCTGGTAGCTACAGAATTCTTAAAGCAATTTATCTAACATCTTGGAGATCATTATATATGTACGATTTCGGCTCCCCCCACAATCCTCTGAAACATGTTGATGGGAGTGTCCATGATTTGACCATGACCTGCATTCGGATGTCTCACCCAAAGATTGTAATCCTTTGTCATTGGTCAAATCTATTCGATAATCTCTTGTTGATGTACCTCTATGTTCATACCTTGTATAATGACTGGAATTTATGTGACTAAGTTGAGGTTTCTTATTTCCAGGAAAATTAAGCAGAATGTATGTTACTAGTTGAGAAAACACTGATCACTGTTTTGAAGAAAAGATTTCTGAAAGATTACATCCCATACATGCAAATAGATATCCAGTTTGGGATTCAAATTTTGAAAAATATAGGATGGATTTTATGAGTACATAAGAATATGTCTTACTTTCGGCCAAAAAAAGAAAAGAGAATATCTCTCACTACAAGCAAAAGAGGGAAAAAATTGCAAAATAGTAAGAAGCAATGAACAGCGAGACACAATACGACGTCGTATGCGGTCCTCCGATTGGTAGCAAGGAACCATAGGGTTTTGAAGGGGTTTGCTTTTGCGATTTATCCAATTTACCATTAATTTCCTTCTATTTTAATTTTATGCCCTTCATCGTCTCCTTCCTCCCTCTTCAGTCTTCACCGGTTACTTAGGTTCTCGCCTCGCCGTTGATTTCCACCGGGTACTTTCATTTCTACTTTCTCCTCTAAATGTTTCGGAATCACTATTTAAAGAAGGAGAAATCAGGGTATTTATTTTGCTTATTGAATCTTTGGGTGCAGCTTTTTGGCCGAAACTGATGCAAAAATGCATAATCTTCGTCACCTGATATGCCGTCTCTCATCCACCAAGAAACCCGTATCGTTTGTAAATAACCCATTTCGAGCCATTGGGTCACGTGCTTTTTCTGCAAACTCAGGCGGTTACGATGATCTGAACTGGGAAGGCGCTTCGTCGTGGTCCACTGGCATGACCCAAGGCCATTTCGACGGACAGGCCGTGGGCCGCCAGGCGGCTGAAGAAGCTGCTCATCGATCCGAGGTGCTTTCGGAGCGTCAAGAGGTAGACGATGCGGTGAACGAGTTGAATGCGGAGGCTAAGAGGAGCGAGGCTTTCGTGAATGGATGGGATCAGCGAATGCTTGACGTTTGTACGCTGTTAAAGCAAGTGGTTGAGCCTGGTGCTAGAGGGTCTTATCTTAAGGACTCTGAGAAGGCTGAAATGTATCGTTTGCATAAAGAGAATCCCGGGGTTTATACGGTTGAGAGATTGGCTAAGGATTTTAGGATCATGAAACAGAGAGTGGAAGCTATTCTTTGGCTTAAGAAAGATGAGGAGGAAATGAGAAAGCAAGGTCGTCTTCCTCTTGACGACTCTGTCGAGGAGATTCTTGACACTTTTCCTGAGTAACTTTCTCATTCTTCAGTTCTTTTCCCGATTTTAAGTTGCTTGTTTATTTGGTTTTCTTTGGTGAGTGAAATGGCTACGTGATTTAGATGATATCCTGATTTATTGTCTTGCATTGAAAAATGGCTCCTTGATGCATTGAAATGTGAAAAACGTTTCACTAGTACCATCTAAACAAGATGTAGCTGGTAATTGCAGTGATGTTGAAGGTAATTAGGGGATGGCAAATCAGCAAATATTTGAAGGAATAGGGATTCTCTTGCATGATACCAGCATACTGCTATTGTTGATCCCTTTCAAATTGTTGTCTTCCACTGTCAGCTAATCTAATGTTCCTGAAATCTGGAATAGTCCTAGTTTTAAGTGTATTCATCCTGCCCACCCTTTGCACACACCCAGCTGTTCTGCCATTTCTTTTCATATTCGCGCTAGGGAGCTTTCTTTCATGTTTTTCAAGTAGTTGACTTAGCTCTGCAGTTAACTTTCCAGAATAGATTCTATCGTGTATGTTGTATGCAGGATTTGAACTTGAAAACAATATTTTGAGATAGTGAGAACATAAATAAGAGATACATGGGTACAGCTTAGTATTGAATGGCTAGCTCATTTCCTGTTGCAGGTTATGTGTTTCCCATGATCGGGAATTCCATGTAGCATCCCTTCCTTACAAACCTGACTTCAAGGTTATGCCTGAGGGATGGGATGGCACCACCAAGGATATAGATGAAGTTCATTATGAGATCTCCAAGAAAGAAGAAGAAATGCTGTATCAAGAATTTGTTCAGAGGTTCAACTTCAACAAATTGAAGGTATGTTGCTTTACTCCCTGACTCTGCCTTCAAATAAAATGCAAGAACAGAATCAGTGATACAAATTTTGTCATGAACACTTTGCCACTTTTGATTTTGCAGCCACTGTCACTATCACATTCTTTGTTTCTCTAGTTCCTCCCTCTCTCTTTCTTACTATCCCTCTGTGTGTGTGTGTGTGGTTTTGGTTGGAATTTACTTTTAAGTGAAATTATAGTCATTAGTTTATATAGCTAGATGTGTCCATATTGAAATATACAGAGAGGAAGAGGTGGACTGATCAGATGTTGGAAAATTAATTGAGAACATATTTTAGCATCATCTGTCGATATGTAGGATAAAGGTTGATAACTTTTTGGGAAAATAAAGTTTCTGATGACTAAAACTGATGTTCGCTTATATTGAACTTCAGAAGTAAACATTACCTTTTCCACTCTTATCAAAACTAATCAATGGAACAAAAATTATTGTTTTGGTTATAAGATTTCTCAAGTACTGCTCTCGCCTTTGTCTCTGTTAATATTTTCCCTCAACTCAACTTGGTAAAGCAACTGTCTAGCTTACAAGTAATTCTATTTTGTGTTTTAAAATGCCAATGTGGTTTTGCTTGCTTACAGTTTGCTGGCGAGGTAAAGCGCCACAAGTATAGCAGGAGACGTTCCTCTGAGGGTTGGAACTTCACAGTAGAGAAATTGGGACCAAAAGGAAAGCGTGGAGGTGGCGGTGGCTGGAAGTTTGTAAGTTTGCCAGATGGATCAAGTCGACCACTCAACGAAACAGAGAAAATGTATGTTAAACGAGAGACTCCACACCGCAGACGTAGGATTCTCCCATGATTGGTTAAACCTCTGTTTTGCATCATACAAGGGTTTTGTTTTAGTACTTGACATCTTATGCATATCATTTACAGTCTGAGGTGGCATCTTTGTAATTGTATCCGATTTGCTTGTTTCATGGTTTACCATCTTTTGGGAGCAAATGTATGTAGGCTATGAGCCCTTTAAGCTACATTCCAAGTTTAATTTGAGGCGTGGTTCTGAGCTATTAGTCTGCTCATAATGCTCATCACAGGGAATAGCATCATGCCCTATTCCTGGATATGAAATTTGCTCTGTTGAAATTTTATGTGGCAATGATACCAAATTACCAATAATTTTCTTATGGACACAAAATGTTGCTTCGGTTTATATTTGTTTCCTTGAGAATTTGAAAGATGAGTAGCCGTTATGTAACTTTCAGAGACAGACTGACTTGATAGCGCAGGATACATTCGTCGGCAAAAATGAAACAATGAGTATTTATGCCTTGTCAAAGAAAACACAGTGAAACAAGAAATGGGACTGGAACATAGATGAAGAGGGGGAAATCCAAACAATAAGCCAAAATTTCTTCACTTATCCAAAAGCAACT
The DNA here is from genome assembly GCA_001974825.2 of Corchorus olitorius. Lineage (NCBI taxonomy): Eukaryota > Viridiplantae > Streptophyta > Magnoliopsida > Malvales > Malvaceae > Corchorus > Corchorus olitorius. Next base: position 65,269 of record AWUE01017042.1, read on the forward strand.
AGTTTTTCTCATTAATATGCAGCCATTATTTCACAGTTGAAAAGGATTCCTTTACACGATAACATCATTTACATCTTCTACTTGAATGAAGACATACAAGTTGAACAAGAACGCAAATAATGAATATCCTTTGAAATATGTTTTCTTTTTTTTTTAAGCAAAACCTATATCAATATGCAGTCTCTTAATCTGTACATACATATATTCTGGTGATTGGAAACTTGAGGAATTCAGATCAAATGTAGGAGGATTTTGCAAAATCATTAATGGGAGAATACAACTTGCAAGTTAACAGTTGAACAACAGTAAAATATTGTTCATCAAGGATCCACCTCATCCCCAGCAACTGCAAGAACATATAATATAAAAACATTTTTTATAACTATGAAGATCCACCAATGAAAGCATCATATTCTCCCATTTGGTCTACAAACAATTTATGTCAAACATATATAGTTGACTACTTTTAGGTATGACTAATCAACTTTCTCTTTCTCTTTCTAAATGGCTTAATTTTTTATTTGGGTGCTTATTTTTGCAGTTAATCTGGTAGAAGTATGAAAAGGTTCCATCAAGTTCCTTAGGTGAGCTAAACCATATATAGGCCACTATTCCAAATAAAAATATTCCTCCTCATCCACTTACTATAAAAATGGTTGAGATCCTAAAATTAAACATTAGAAATAGAAAGGGTTTACCAACTCCATCTTTTTATCCCAAAATTCAACCTATATATATACATATCCTTCAAACCATCAAGAAAAATACCAAGTCTAGCATATAATCCCAAAGCTTGTAGCTGATTTTCCTAAAGCTTGTTGCCAGAAAATTTCAAATGGAAGCCTACAAACTCATTTTTGTCCTTGTCATCACCTTCACAATTGCATTCTCCACTTCAGCAAGAATGCTTGATGAGCAACCCGCGAATCCGTCCAATGCGGCTGTGACACCTGGCACCAATGTGCCACCAATACCATTACCCACCCCATCAGGCAGTGTGGGTGCAACTAATTCTGGTGGCAATCCTGACCCTGACCACACCCTAGCCTTTTTCATGCATGACATCCTAGGAGGGTCAAACCCCACTGCTCTAGCGGTGACCGGTGTGGTGAGTAACCCGGCAATCAACGGTCAGCTTCCATTTGCCAAGCCTAATGGTGCAAATTTGCCAGTGAACAGTGGAATAAACCAAAACAGTGGTAACACTGGCCTTATTAACAACAACAACATTCCATTGCTCACTGGCCTTGGTGGCAACACTCAAGCCATGTTGCAAAACAGTGGCAACAACTTGAATGGGGCATTGAACTTCCCAATTACAACTGGAGGCCAACTTCCAACTGGGTCTGCACTTCAAAAGCTCATGTTTGGAACCATGACTGTCATTGATGATGAATTGACAGAAGGCCATGAGCTAGGCTCTGGCTTCCTTGGCAAGGCACAAGGGTTCTATGTGGCAAGTTCAATTGATGGCACCAGTCAAACTATGGCTTTTACAGCTATGTTTGAGAGTGGTCACTATGCTGATACCCTTAGCTTCTTTGGGGTTCATCGTACCGGTGTATCGGAATCTCATTTGGCCGTCATGGGTGGTACAGGAAAGTATGTTAATGCCAAGGGTTTTGCCATTGTTAAGACTTTGCCTGCAGGGAGTAATCAGCAGGAAACTGATGGCTTTCAGACTGTGCTGGAGTTCACTGTTTACCTTACCTATTAGAATCTGATTTATGTGGATTTTTAATTCAAGTGATTCAAAAAAATTGTAATTTTATTTGCAAATGTCTAGTTTGTATTTTATTATCAAATCTCAAAGAAATGGAGAATTCTGAATCTGTTTGTCCAACATTGCAACCAACTCATTTCTTCAAATGCTATTCATATCCATATATTTGCATTTGTCAGGAAATTTTGAAACATCCGCTAAAATTTACATCGGGATAACTAGTAAGCAAGATGGGCATTTGGTCTAGTGGTATGATTCTCGCTTAGGGTGCGAGAGGTCCCGAGTTCAATTCTCGGAATGCCCCAAGCGCAGCATCATTTTGAAATTTGAAGAGTGCTTTTTTAGTTTTGACCGTATATTTTTTTAATCTTTTTAGTTTTTTTCTATCTGCTAACAAACAGCTCATCAAGTTGTTGTCATTTTCCATTTCCTCTGGCACTGGCAGGGCTCTCACATTATTTTATTCAGCTATTCTTATCTTGTCAACATATGATGATATGAATAACTGAACAACAGACATAGAAATCTTAAATCTTTATCCCAACATAAATGAGATTTGTTTTATTACGATACTTAAAAGAAATTCTGCACAATTCAGTTCTAACAAAACTTGATTAAGCTAAGACCAAACATCCTTTTGATTTGGAATACATTTTTCCTGCCTATAATCAAACCTGCCTCTATAATGGTGAATTCTGCTTTTTTCGTGTCGAGGATTGTTCTTCTTAAATTCTGCTATGGAGCAGATTATCCAATTTCCTTTTCTTAATGATTTGTTATAATTATGGAAACAAAGAGTGGGTTGCTGCTGCCATTGAAGAATGTCATTACTATGTTATCTTTGAAACAAATTTATTCCTTTATGTAAATTTATTTATAGTAAAACATTCAACTAGTTGCCATGAGTTATCAGCTTACTTAAGATTTTTCAGTTTAGATGTTAATTTAATAGTTATAATCAATCTCCAAATCCATTGCAACCCAATAAAATTTAACGGGGGAGAGATAGAGATCAATGTACAGAAATACAAGAAATTTCTCATTAAGGTTTTCCAAATACATATGAAATCCACACTTAGAATTTTTCACCACACTATAATCAGAATGCTACGCCAAATTTGAAACCATCCAAAGATGAAGATTTAGCCAAGAAGGTAAACATTGAAATGGAGGATTGTGTCCACACCATCTGTTATGTGCTGATCCTCCTGGTGAAGAGTCTCAACAGTGGCATACCCTCTAGCATTCTCATATTTTCCTGTCCCTCCAACCACTGCAATCTGTGAATCCGGCGACACGGTACGATGAACCCCAAAGAAACTAATGGCATCTTCATTTCCATGTTCACCTCCATGCAATAGAACAGTCAAAGCAAGGGTTTGACTAGTACCATCCAAAGAGCTAGCCAAGTAAAACCCTTGCGCTTTGCCAAGAACAGCTGAACCCAACTCATGAGCTTCTGTCAGTTCATCATCAATTACAGTTATGGTTCCAAACATGAGCCTTTGGAGAGAACCAGGTGGGAGCTGGCCAGCTTGGACAAAAGGTTGGCTCCCACTATTGAGAACATTCCCATTGTTGCCAGTGTTTTGAAGAATAGCATTGGTTTGGGCTCCTGTTAGGCCTGTTAGGAAAGGAACATTGTTGGGGTTAATGAGGTTGTTGATGTTTCTGAGGTTGTTAATGTTTGAACCAGTTAGAAGTGGGGATGCCCCTTGGATTGGGAAAAGGTCATTGTTGGTCTTGGAAAAAGGTATGCCATTGATCTCTGAGTTGGCAATCACCCCAGTTACCACCCTGGCTGATGGGTGTGATCCTCCTAAGATATCATGCATAAAAAAGGATAATGCTGGCTCATGTGGGCCAGGGTTTGCCACCGTGGCACTCGCTCCTCCACCAGTTGTCGCTGATGTGGCCACGGGGCCACCTACTGCTGCTGCAGGAGCAGCTACTGGTTCCTCATCAGCAACATCATCCTCCGGGGCAGTTGGGGTGGCTGCAGGGACCTGGCCACTTGGCAAGGTATTAGGAGGGACAGTTGTTGCAACGGGGTTCGATGCCTGAGGTATGTCATCGACAACTTGTGGCTGTGGTTCCACCTCATCAAGGAGTCTTGCTGAGTTGGCACATGTGAAGATGATTGCCAGGAATAACAAGTAGGTTATGGCCTTGAATGCTTTGCTAGTGAGTATGGCAATTTTAGCCATTTGGGTTGTCACTTGTCAACAACTCAAAAGACTTTGTTCAGCAAAGATAAAGACCAAGCTGCTTTGAGACAACTGTTTTTCTTCTTGTTTTTTTTCTTCCTTTTGCTGTGTATGACTTGATGGAGAAGTGAGAGGCTTCCAATGCTATATATATAGCTTTGGGAGTGTATGATGAGAAAGTGGATTTGATGATATGGAGCAGTTTTAAGCCCTTTTTTTAATGGAGTTATGCTTTGGTTGGATAAAACCTAATTCACAACATATATGACTCTATGATCTTGATCATAGCCGTTGACTGCAAAAAGCCAAATTGATCATAAGATGTTATGAGTTATGACACTTGTCTAGTTGGATTCTTTCCCATTTTAATGTTTTTGAGAAGAGTTTCAGTTGATCAATGGAGCAAGAATGTTTCCTCCAAACATTGACATTATCGCATTAGCTTTCAGGTTGTGGAAAACATACCAACTCCAAAAGGAACTAAGATTCTTTAGGTAACTTGCATATGTTAGAAGAATAATTTTATTCTCATTGTTTTGTTACAGTTACAGAGGGTCAAGCATCAAAATCATAAAATTACAGGCTTTTTATTTCCACTTAAATTCCCTTATTCATTTACTTTTAATCTAGTTTTTGAGGTGATGAATTCCTCGATATATCTACTATGTATTTTTTAAGGTCTGAAATTAAAGACTTCCAAAGAATTCTGCAGAATTTTGATTGCTTAATACCTAAATATGCTGTGCCATAAAAGAAATGCCTCGTGGCCTTGAAAAAAGTTTGAGAACCATTTTGTTTATGAGCAAACTAGAAGTATGCCCGCGCTTTGCTGCGGGTGAGGAAATTTGTTAAAATGCTAGTAGTATTTAATATAACTAAATGCTCTTTAACAAAAGACGAGATTTTCATAGCTTATTATTTATCAAGATTCATACATTTGATGTCTTTGTCCTAGCAGTACTCTACACGATCAAAATCAAAAAATTCCAAAAGTCATAGATTGCAATAGGGAAAAAAAAACATGGGCTCCAGTATTCTGGTAGTAGAATTTTGCAACTTGATCACAAACGGGAAGCCAGCCTTCATGAACATTGCCCTTCTTGCCTAGCTGAGTTGTTGCCAATGTTGCCGAGATGCTTGAGGTTCGTAGCATAACTATGACCACGTCTACGATCACAATCAGGCACCAATCCAAACTCTTTGAAGAGAGAAACAGAACAATAAGGCCCTCAGCTGCATTGCTTCTGCAATCACATTGTACCTATGCAAAAAATCTGATAATAATCATGATAATCTATTTGGAAACTAAATATGATCATTATCTTAACATTCTAATGAAAAAGTAATGGCAAATCTTAGTTGAAGTAGGGGAGTAGCTATATTCTGTTGATAATTTTATGCTCAACATGTCCGCAGAGTCTTGGCCAGTGACCATGTAACTATTACAGAAATTCTAGCACCCAACAGTGACAGAGGAAAGAACTGGGAATACTCTCTCTTGAATTCAAAAGCTTAAATGAAAAACATTTACACCAAACAGAATGTGGAAGAAAAAGATATGCAGATTTCTTGATATATTTGATTGAGACGCATAGAGCTCGGGATTAGGATTAGGAAGACAGGTATAGTTTTAGGGTTTAGGGTTTAGGAAAAGCATCAAATATGAGCAGGATTTTCACCATCACTTCCTTCAGCCACATTACTACTGATTAAACTTATCTGATTATCCATAAGCTAATGCAAGAGAACACCAGCTAGAGATAGGGGTACAATGATGCTTCAAATATGAAGAAAAGAATGTCACTTATAATGCAAGCATTTGAGCTTAGGTTTACACTAGCATACCAGAATCAAGGGGCAGTAATCTACTCGAAGAAAAGTACTGTTAGTGCTCCAAAATTTTGATCTTCTCAAGGCAGTTCTGCATTTGTTGGGTAACATCAGCAGATAGACGTGCTCCAACCATAAGCTTGTACTGCTCAAATTTTAATTCGTCACACTTCAAGGCAGCATTTTTACAGGCCTTTATACTTCCTAGAACAGAGAAAGAAACTAGAAGTAAAGCATTTGATCTTCTTCAAACATTTCAAGACTTTCATGCCAAATTATGCATGTTAAGTTTTTAGCTTAGCTTAGAATTACAAAACATAGTTTAACAAACATGTCATGCAGAAAAAGGATGGACAAAGCAAAAAAAATTCGGAAGGCTAGTATTCTTAATCATTCTCCATAATAGACTACCAATGCTCATAAAAAACCCTTCACATGCTAAAGTTTATGTTGTACTGACTGTTATCTCCCCTTATAATGTAGCAAACATGAACTCCAAGCTTGGAAGATTATCTATTTAAATCATTAATAACATGCATTGTTTTTTTATTTATAATTACATTAATGTTTGGACTTACCACTAAGATCTAGTAAGTTAAATAGCACAGGGCAATTTCCGATACTCCTAACCATGGTTATTGCAGACCAAATTTTTTGGTAGTCTTCTCTGGATGCTCTGATAACACACAGCTTTGTGATGGGATTGACATATTTAACTACACCCAGAAACAAAAATGGAGACAAGATCATTAGTAGCAATAAACTTTATTAAGACATCAAGGGAAAATAAGCTAGCTAAAAAATAGGCATCGTGGTTTATATTAGAGTACCTTGGAACGATCCTAGCGAAGAAGCTAGACCACATTCACCAAAATTGACAAGAATGGTCTCCTTGATTGCTTTCGAGATGTTAAATTGCGTAATCACAATAGGGTCATCCACTACATTTTCTTTATTTGGGTCCAAAAAGACCTCCATTACCATGTATCTGTTCTTAAAGCCCACCATTATCTTTTTTTATCAGCTCTGCAACAAACAATCTCATCAACTGACTTCATTCATTCAGGTCATAACAAAAGACTTATTTTGACAACCAAGAGTTTTATTTTCAGAAAAAGTTTCAGACTTCAATATGCCATCGGAAGAAAATAAAAGAAAATCCCATCTTTAATCTCATGTTTGAGCTAAACTACTAAACACTTATCAAAGAAAAGGAAAAAAAAAAAAAACTAACAGTTATGGCTCTATGACTATAATTGTACAAATTACCCATGAATTTAACTCACAACCCAGATAAATAACGGAAAATTATTCAGTAAATATGATTCAAGTGAGACTCACCAGCTGCTGATCGCTTACGGTGGTGAGGGTAGCAATAGCAGCAGCAAGTAAAAATACTATGGCGACGCGTTGAGAACTTGGGACTTTTGAAAAGAAAAGGGTTTCTTTTTATTTCAAGCAAGCCTTTAAATTAATGTTTCTAAACGCAAAATTTGAGGTCGTTTCATTGTTCTCTCTCTTTTTTATTCTTACCTTCATTTTTTTTCTGGATTGCTAAATACCGCCCCTTTTACTAGTCACCGTCCCCCTTTGGACTATTTTGCCCTTTACTTTATTTTCTATCAAACTTCAAACTTTTCAATTCTCTCAAATTCTCTTAACCTTCAAACTTTCAAAGCTTAATCATTCAAAATCATTCAAGTAAAACAACATCAAAACTCATGCACAAAGATTTTTTCGGATTGAAAGTATGTTTTTTTTTAAAAAAAAAAAGAATTTTTTTTTCAATTTATCATTAATCAAAGATTAAAATCCTCTTGCTAATATTGACATATTCATACCCATTTAAGCTAAATGAATTGTCCAATACTTATTAAAAGATAAAAAGAATTAAAAGAAAATCTAAAAAGATTAAAAAAAAAACCAGACATAACGGGTTGCGTGCGGATCACGACCCGGGTCCATGGCCGGGTCGCGCGCGACCCGCGTCACGACCCGGGTCCATGGCCAGGTTGTGACGCGGATCGCGACCCAGACCACGCCGGGTCGCGACCCGCTATTTCTGGGTTTTTTTTATTTATTTATTTATCTTTTTAGATTTTCTTTTAATTTCTTTTTATCTTTTAATAAGTATTGGTTAGACAATTCATTTAGCTTAAATGGGTATGAATATGTCAATATTAGCAAGAGGATTTTAATCTTTGATTAATGATAAATAGGAAAAAAAATTTTTTTTTTTAAAAAAAATACTTTCAATCCGAAAAAATCTTTGTGCATGAGTTTTGATGTTGTTTTACTTGAACGATTTTGAATGATTGAGTTTTGAAAGTTTGAAGGTTGAGAGAATTTGAGAGAATTGAAAATTTTGAAGTTTGAAGAAAATAAAGTAAAGGGCAAAATAGTCCAAGGAGGGGGCGGTGGCTAGTAAAAGGGGACGGTATTTAGTAACACCCTTTTTTTTAGAGTAACAATTAACAAGCCCTTCCATTATCCCCTGATTTTTTTTTTGTCAGACATTATCCCCTGATTATAATCTCGGATAGAAAAAACTTTCTTAAGAGTTACTAAGAGTTAAAATACCTATTTTCTTTGGCTTAATGTCCTTTTTGTCCTCTGAACTTGTACGATTTGGATGTTTTGTTTAGTGAATTTCATTACGAACGTTTTACCTCTTAAACTCTCAATTTAAAGCCCCGTTAGTCCCTTTCAAACGGTAATCGACTGACATGGCAATGCCACGTGGCACAAAACGCCACATGGTGATGCCACATCAGCAGTTTTGTTCGACGTTGTAATGCCACATTAACGGTTTGGTCTGATGTGGCATTACCATGTGACATTTTTGGTTCAACGTGACAATGTCATGTTAGCGGCATGACAGCACCGTCACACCTACCGTTTGAAAGGGACTAACGAGACTCCAAATTGAGAGTTCAAGAGGTAAAACATCCGAAATTGAAGTTCACTGGACAAAACGTTCAAACCGTACAAGTTCAGGGGACAACAAATTACATTAACCCTATTTTATTTATATTCATTTATCTAATTTGATATAATAAATTTAATCAACTATTGAATTCATTATTTATTTTCTTAAAAATATATATACTATATATTAATAATCCCAACATTTACTAAAAATTCTATTTAATTTATAGAATATCTATTGGCAATAATTTATAAAATTTGCCAATTTGGTATTCTTGCATGGCAAATATGTAGCAATAAAAGCAAGGAATTGCTTGATAAAATAGGCCAGGCCACCCCTTAACAAAAAGAAATCCTAAACCCGAAAAGGCAATCTAGCGGCTAATTAGAATATCAGCAAAGCAACGTAGTCGTAGACCTTTTGTTTAGTCTTTTCTTTTGTACATACTCATTCCCCCCTATGCCACAATTCTCATCTCCCATTTTAGAATCTCCAACCTACAATTTAATTACTACTATATATACATTTATATTCAATACACAATTAAACCCAAATCGATTGTTTTAGAGTCATTGCATTTTTGCCTGCCCCCATGTTTCCCAGTGTTTTCCTTATTTTGCTTCCATTGTTCTTTCTTAGCTCTTATTCTTGCACTTTCACAATAACAAACAACTGCCCTTACACCATATGGCCCGGAACATTGGCTGGTTCAGGGACTCCACAGCTTTCTACGACAGGGTTCAGGTTGGATTCAGGACAGAGTGTTAGGATCTCATCAGTTCCGGGATGGTCAGGTCGGATTTGGGGCAGGACAGGTTGCTCGTTTGATGCTACCGGAGTTGGGTCGTGTCAGACTGGTGATTGTGGGGGAAGGCTAGAATGTGATGGCAATGGTGCTACTCCACCGGCTTCTCTTTTCGAAATCACCCTTGGTGCAGGAAATGACCAGGATTTTTATGATGTTAGCATTGTAGATGGATACAATTTGCCTATTGTTGCTGCTCCTCGTGGGGTTTATGGTGGGTGTAATGCCACCGGCTGTGCTTATGATCTCAATATGGGTAAGACTCAAAAGACTCACTTCTCATTGTAAGCTCAAAATGAAGGAAAATGTTTCTTTCTATCTTTGAACCCTTATTAGTACTTGGAATTTGAGAAACAGGTTGCCCCAAGGAGCTTCAAGTTGTGGGAGGAGATGGCGGGGCCATGGCGCCAGGGCGAGTAGTTGCATGCAAGAGTGCATGTGAAGCATTTGGGTTAGACCAATACTGCTGCAGTGGGGAATTTGCAAACCCTACAACATGCAGACCTTCCTTCTATTCAACTATTTTCAAGAGAGCTTGTCCAAGGGCTTATAGCTATGCTTATGATGATGGTACCAGCACTTTCACTTGCAAGGCCTATGAATATCTCATCATCTTCTGCCCAAATTCTCAAAGGTACTTTCACACCTCTAAAACAACCAATCAGAAGGCTTTTTATATAATTTACATAAATGAAAGCTTGTTATTGAAGCCAATTCTCAATGCAATTGATATATTGGTCAAACCAGGGCAAACCAATCAGAAAGCACATTTAGACCTCCATTCAATGATGATGGAACCTACGGAAAAGTTGTGCAGATAGTTTCCTCATCAAATATACTGTTACCACTTCCAGCGATAATCCTTCTTGTTGTCAATATGTTATTTTGAACATATATGTGGAAGCCATTGCTGCCGTCAACAGCTCTGCTCTTTCCCACCCATACCTTTTGAAGATTTCAAACCACAAAGAGGAGGGTGAAAATAGTTGAAGCATTAATTTGCAATGCAACGAACATGGAGAAACTTACAAGCGAATCTTTGCAGAGCACATATTGTAGCTGACCGATGCCAATTATGTTCTCAATATGATCTACTTCATGCGACAATTGAATTGCTTACAGTCTAGTTTATACTAATAAATATTGCAATATTGAAGATATCCAGCAAATAATTATCATAATGTAAAGTGATGAAACAAGACTTCCAGGAAATAATGTAATAATATTGGAAACAAATAATGCTTCCAATTAATGAAGAGCCCTGATTGACTCATAATAGGTTTGCTCATTTGAAATACAAGAACTTTGTTTGTTGCCATGAATTTGAAAAAATTAGTTAAATGATATGGTGAAACATGCAAAACAGGATATATTCTATTTGCCATTAGATGGCAAATTGGCAATTCATAATCAGGAACTGAAGAAACCAAGAGCACCATGCACAAGAAAATTTTATTGAAGACAAAGCACCACATGAACAGTGTCACATCAAAGAAATTAAAGGTTCAAGGAATTTTCACTCAGCCAAAATTGCCTTCATACTTTGGTCAAGCCTCTTACCATTTCTCTTGTAACAGTGTCGGGTATCATTCCCTTTTGGCTCAGCTCCTTAATCAGCCTCAGAGCTTCGTCCTTCCTGTTCCCCTTACAATATGCATTCACCAACATGTTATAGGTGCCTAAACCTGGTGAAAAACCCTCTGTTATCATCAACTCAAGGATATCCTTTGCCTTGCCCATTTCACCTTGCAAACAGTATCCACTAATCATCATATGATAAATACTCTCATCAGGCTTTACATCTTTTTGATTCATCAACTTAAGTACTTCTTCAGCTTTCTCAACCATTCCTTGTTTACACATAGCATCCAACATGCTTTTAAAGGTAATTTTGTCTGGAGATACATTTTGACTGGCCATTTTACTCAAAATGCTTGTGGCCTCTCCCCATTTGCTTGATCGACACAATCCATCCAACAGAGAGTTGCATGTGATGATATCAGGTGTTAGACTTCTTTCATTCATTAGCTCGTACATATTGAGGGCCTCTTCAGTTCTCCCTTCCTTACAAAGGGGGTAAATCAAACAGCTGAAAGTTACTACATCAGGATGAATTTCTTCTTCCATCATTCTATTGAGAAGGGTTGTGGCCTCTGTCCATTTGCCTAAAAGGCACAGACTATGTATTAAAGAGTTATAAGTGATAACATTAGGTTTCACACCTTTTTCACTCATTAGCTCATATATTGTAAGGGCCTCTTTCAATCTCTTTTGTTTGCAGAAAGCATCAATTAAAGTGGTGAAAGTTACAACATCAGGATGAATTCCTTCATCCATCATCCTATTGAATAAGCATGTTACTTCTTTCCATTGGCCCAACTGACTCAGTCCTTGAATTAGAGAATTGTAGGTGAAGACATCTGGTTTCACGCCATTGTGAATCATTACTTCTAGAAAGTCAAACGCCTTCCCTATCTTCCCTTCCTTGCATAAAATATCTATCATGGAATTGAAAGTTACAGCATCTGGTGAAATTCCAGAAGCAGTCAGCTTTTCCATGTAGTTTGTTGCTTGTCTCCAATCCCCAGACTTGCATAAGGCGTGAATTAGAGAAGTATAAGTGACAACATTAGGCTTTATGCCTCTTTGAGTCATTGAATTGAAGAGAGAAGTGGCTTCTTGGATCTTCCCTTTCTTGCACAGAGAGTCAATTAGAGAATTGAAAGTGACAACATTAGGAGAAGTTCCACTGTTAATCATTTCAGTCAACAATCTTTTGGCTTCATCCCACTGGCCACTGCTGCATAATCCACGGATTAAGCTATTATAAGTAACAACATTTGGCGCAATACTCCTATCCAGCATATCTTGAAAGACAAGCAGGGCATCTTCTATGCGCCTTTCTTTACAAAACCCATCAATAATTGTACTGTAACATACCACATTAGGTTTGCACCTTCCATTTCGATTCAAGTCTGTCAGAATATGTAGGCCGAGATCAGTCTGTCCTGATCTGCATAGTCCAGTAATAATAATACTAAAAGTCCATTGATTGCACGGATATCCATTCACTACTACTTTCTGAAACAATGCCAAGGCCTCATTAATCTTACCCTCATTGCAAAGCCCTTGAAGAAGAGCATTCATGGAATACGAATCAGGCTCAAGACCGAGTTTAAAAACCATTGGTAACACAGAGAAACCCAAGTCCACCTGCTTCAAATTGCACAAGCAATTCATTAAGATGTTCATCGTACAGGTATCAGGTTTGATTTCCTTAAGACCCATCATCTGTCTGCACATGGAAACAACCTTGGAATAATGTTTCATCTTGGAGACAGCCCCAAGCAGATGGTTGAATGCCCAAATAGAAGGCAAGGGTCTCATTTTGATCAAGGAATCAAAGAGAAGCAGAGCATCTTGGAGGTTAAGACATCCTTATTTAGACTTAGCTTTGATCAAATTCTCCAAATCCATGGCTTTATCAATAGACATTTTGTTAATTTTATCTTCAACAACAGCAGCAGAAGCAGAAGAATAACAAGAAATGAAACAAGTTCTGATTCTGGGTAGCTGACAAAGAGAAAAGAGAAGAGAAAAATTACCAGGGAATGCAAGAAATCGCGATATCGTGGAAAACCTCTTCATTTCCATCCCAGTTGATGCAATTCTTTTCCTCTTAAATCTGCTTTTTGAACAAGGCTTATAATTTTTCGAAACCCCTTTTGTCTTTTGTTCTTTTTTTTTTTCCGTTTTAATTTTTTTTCTTTCCCCTTTTACTAGTAGTAGTTTTGTTTTTCTTTTTTTTTTGGCACAAAGTAGTATAGTTTTGTACTTTTTTTTGTTTTTTCTTTTTGAGAAATGAAAATATCAAAATAAACATAAATAAATAAAAATATCGGCAAAAGGAGAAAGAGATAATAATAAAAATAAAGTAATTAATTTAAGGGTTTATACAAAATTTACAAATAAATAAAGCCCTAGTATAAATAAACAAATTGCAAGACGAAACCCTCTCTTAAACCTTCTTTCTCCGTCATGCGCGGTCGGCAGAGCAAGGACCGGTCAAACCGCCGTGTGGAGGGCCATGCGGTACCTCAGCCACAGTATTATCCAGCAGCGCCACACCCCAATTTTTTCTTTGACCCCGGTTTTCAAATTTTTGATGGCCATATCCCGCCCTTTCACCCTTACCAGCAAATTTCAAACGAATATGTGTTTCAAAACGCTTATATTCCCCCAAACCCTAATACTCCTGCCCGACGGAAGCAGCCAAAGCCGCAGGCTGCCCCTAGCAGCAGTCAGACCACCACTATTCCCAAAGACACCCCCAAAGAGGAAGTTCCAGAAGTTCGAGAGAAAGCGGAGCAAGCTGTGAAGGAAGCGTGGCAAACGATCCTTGCGTCTGGAAGGAATGTAACAACCTTTGATGTTTCGCAGAAAGCCCTGGCCACGCTGCAGGCTGATTCATGGAGCGCCTTGGGATTGGATATGAAGGGAATTCCATCTATTCAAAAGCTTTTAAACATTGAAGCAAGGGTAATGACATTATATTTTTGTATATGTGCATGTTTTGCTGCAATTTCCTGGTTAATATGAATTTGAAAAGCCCTTGAAATAGGATACTAGAATAGAGGCATTTGGATGCTAAATTACTGTATTTTTTTTTTGTGTAAAAAGTATTTTTTTCCTTTTTGCTAGTATGGCTTGGTACTTTTTCCTTCTTTTTTTCCTGCCAAAAATTGTTCCAATCAAGAATATAGTTTTATATCTATATTTGTGAACACTTGAAGGTTAAAATCTTCCTATTAGGTGGAGAATGTATGATTTTACTTTTAATATAAGAATATGTTTTCCATTATGGTATTACCTTTTTTTACTATTATTTTCAATCTTTATAAATTGGGAATTTGCTTTTACTTCAATAGCAAGCAGCAACAAGCAACATTTAAAAAGAAAAGCATGTAGCATAAGTGGCAACTGAACAGAGCCTTAGAGGAAAGTAGGATTTTTTTTTTTTTTTGGAATTTTGAGAGCTGCAGATTATGCATAGCAGAAAGTCAGTATGTCATGCAATCATAAGCTTTGTTAAATATCCTATTTTCTTTTCTAATTTCTTGATTTCTTCTCTGTCTATTATCTAGGTGAATGTGTTTATTCAATGCTTTATTTTAGTACGGCGAATTACTACTGTGTATGAGTTGGAGATGGCAATATGTGAGAATGAGGGTGTTAGTACATTTGAAAAGCTGGAGATTGGCCCTTTGCTCCGACATCCACTTGCTTTGCGTAGCTTTGCTCTAAACCCTGATGCTAAGGAAGTGCTTAAAATAACCAGTGATGATATAATTGCTCACCTTCAAGAATACATGGAAGGTCATGAAACTCAAGATATATTTTTGAATGAATTTCTGGATTTTGTTGCTGAGAAGCAAGCTGTCGCAAGCAGGGAAAATCTTGGCATACATATTCGGAACTTGACGTATGTGTTGCTTTTTCTTTCTACTTTCAGTAGGAAAAGTCTCATGCACTAATAGGAACCAATGTTTTGAGGGGCTGCATAAATCTGTTAAAAAAAGTGGCTTATTTTAATTTTGATATTTGCTTCCACAGTTTATCATGATTTTGTCACAAATCAGTACACAGTTTTAAATTACCACTTCTAGTGTCTTGTTTGTTGGTTCAAAGGTGCGTTGTTGATGATTATGACATGGTAAAACTTTTATTAGTTTAGCATGAAATAGGTCATAACTATTTACCTAAACAATAGTTTACTTGGCCTTTTATCATCATAGCCTAGTAAATTCTGTGTGCCTTGAAAATAATATTCTTCTAGCGTAGAAAGCTAAAGATTTACGTTACAGTCTGTCTTGGTTTGTTTTCTTGGCGCTTTCTATATAATATTCAATAGTTTCGGGTGTGTATTAAGTGGTTTTCTTTTCACTCTCTGTATGATATTTTGATTTTGTTATTATTATGTTTTATTTGTGGTTTGCTTCTTTACTCTTACCTTTTTATATCTTCTCATGCGGTTCAAGGCTTAATTGGGTATTGACGTTATGCATGTGAAGGTATTACTTATGAAATCAACTTTTGACTACTTGATGCATATTCTTAAAGTGTCACATTGTTAATATTTCATGTTCGTATAGATTAGTACCCAACTCAACAGATCAATCAGTGACCATAGTCTAATGTGACAGCATATCTGATGATATTATTTAATATATATATATATATATTGAAATTGTTATTCTTTTGATGATAGGATGCATGTTAATTTTATCATGAAGGCTAAGGGAGAGGGAAATTCCAAAGTTAATGAAGGCCAAAAAGAACTGAAGCTAAAAGAACGCTATATTAACATGAAGCAACAAGTCGAGTCATTTATATCAGTACACAAGGATTTTTGTGGCAAGCATACAAAATTTGATTCATCAAGCTCAGAGGAGGAAGATGGCAATGATTCTGCTAATGAAGAAGCAAAGAATGAGAATCATGAAAGCAACAACTCTAAGTTGGCATCACAAATTAGTAATAGCTCCGATCGGGTGAATAGTTGTCCTTACCCCTCTGCAACAGAGGAGTTGACACGACTTGGGCTGACAGATGGAACAAATAAAACTTCGTCTGCGAATGCAAAACGTAAAAGGACAAGGTCAGGGAGAAAGAGATGGGAAAGAAAGCGTCGCAGTCTCACTCGTGCTTTGTTTAGTGGTAGTCTCACTCCTGTTTCCGATAGACCTTCCAAGTTGAGCAGAGGAGATGGGTTAATGAAGCATGTTCCGACTGACAATGGGGCCAATTTAGTTAGAGATGTTACGCTCCCTGATAATGCGATCAAGACATTTGTCACAACCTGGAAGGAGGCATGTCGGGAGCACGATGTAGCTGAGGTAAGTTCACTCTTCCGAAATTATTTTTTATAGTGTTTCCCCATCCCAGTGTTATTAATTACTTGTGTCTTGATGCATCTGTAGCCTTCTTTTATCTTCTCATTTTCCTTAAATGTCTCATTGATGTAATGTGCTTATTGATTTTTCTTACCTGAAGCTTTAGATGTTCCCTTTTAGTTTTGCCTGTTAAAATTGGAATTTTTCTGCCCGTCATTGAAGTTGTATTTCCAGAAATCCCTCTAAGAAGTAAAGAGTTTTATCCCCTATAGATGAAGTATATGCCATGGCATACACTTGTTGAATATTCAATCTTCTGAATAAGTTAATTGCATTGTTGAGGAGTGTCACTACCCATTTTGGCTTTGTTACATATTTGCATATGGTCTTAGGATTTTAACTATATTATTCAAACACATGATTTCAGGATCAGGATTTTAATAGTTAGGAGCAAGTGTTGCGATATTCAAAAATACTTTCTTGAAAACTTTTTGTTGCAAACTTCAATGTCATTGTCAATTTTGGCTTTAGTCTACTTCATACACGCATTTCTCATTGCCTTCTCTTGAAAACCTCTAAGCATGCAGGATTTTAAGATTTCCTCAATGTAATTAAATGAAAATATTTGTTAGTAGATTACTTACTAATTGGGACCAAGTATTAAATTTTGACTGAAACAAAAAGCAGCCATAACTGCAATTAGTAGTTATAAAAGTAACGCTGGTTGCTGATAGCCCTGCTCTTCATTGAGATTGAGATGCAAATACTATATTTTATCATTAAATCATTCAAATTCTTGCAAAACTCTAAAACAGAAAATAAAAGATTAACATTCTTTTTATTGTGTTCTATATGGGACTTGATAGATTAGAGAAGAGGGGAGGGAAATTTGTTTACAGCCTGAAACTCCAAGCCCATCTAGTTGCTTGGTAGCACTAAGAAGAAAGAGCCCTGTGTCTGGTGTTGCCACCTGCTGCTGTTCTTGTTAGAGGACAGCGTGGGTTTGGGCATGGGTTGGGTGGAAATTTGAGGAGAGCATCCCAATTGAAGGAGGCTGAGTAAGTTGGGAGAGCTGAAAGTAAAAAATAGAAATAATGTAGCGGAAGGGATAGAAAAGGATTCACACACAAACAAAGGCTAGATTAGAATTAGATTGAAAAGGGATAGATAGGGTTTCGCAAAACCACCATAGTCAAAACTGACTTTCATTCATAATTCTCAAAATAACACCATACCGTTTAGAATTTCTAAGCAGCCTATTTATACTAAAACTAAAGCTAAAACCCTAACAGAATACTTAAGCCAAAACATAACAAGACATAAAGCTAATTAACCCAAAAGCCTAACAGCCCATAAAGCCCAATACTAACTAAAATAAGAAAATAAAAGCCTAATACTAACCTAAATAAAAAATAATGGCAGAATAGTAAAAATAAACTAAGACTAATAAAACACGCTGCATCAAGAAAGCAGAGGCTTAGCCAGATAGAGAGAGGCGGGAGCCAGAGGGAGAGGGAGAGGGAGAGGGAGAGGGAGAGGGAGAGGGAGGGGGAGAGGGAGAGGGAGGGGGAGGGGAGGGAGGGAGGGATGTGATAAATTACTTTAAAGATCATAGAAATAAGAGTTTTATGATTATAATTTTATTACTAAATTTTATAATGAAATGTGCAAAATTCAATTTTGTCTACAGCATGACCACACTGATCATCCGATAAACGCAACCGAAAATGCATTTGTTAAATCCTTGGAAAAGTGACTTAGATATTTACATACATTGAGACATATTCATAGTTCTGATCAACAAGAGAATGGGCCAGTTAGAGGCCTAGATGTGGCACTTGGTCTCCATTCCAATTATAATCTCTTATAGTTTACTCAGTAAATATTTAGGGATCAGTTGCGTTTTCATTTCTTTTTTTCAAGTATCTTTTCAAATTTTAACTGCAAGAGGATGGATGCTGAGTTTTTCATTTGTTGTCAAATTGTAAAAGATTTGCATTTCATGGATCTTTATACTTATTCTTAGGTTCTGCAAAGAATGCTTTGCTTTTACAAGCAAACAGAGCGGACAAGGGAGCAAATGAAGTCAATGTTCTCTTCATATCCATTTATCGGATTACTAAATGTTGCTGTAAGTCTCTTTTGCTTAGCTGGTTGCTGTAATTTGTTATTTAACTGAGGTGCTAAATTGCAGCAGAGTCTTAGTAAATTCTTTCATGCTTTAGTCATCTTCAGTTTTTGCATTTGGCAACTTGAAGATCATCTGTATTTGGCACAACATTGTTCATTTCAAGTGTATAGTGAAGCATACTCCTCTTATTACCTTTCTCCTGGGCAAAATTTATTTATTTATTTGTACAATTGAGGTGTATACCATAAGTATCAAGTTGCAGCAGAATTTAGCAAAAGCTCTTTAATCCTTCAATGGAGGAACCCGTTTTGAGATACAAATCTTTCAGGCCTAGAGTTTGCATGTTGAAAGGTAGTGGGCACAGAAGACCTAACTTTGTAATGAAGCATAGTCCTCAAACTAGTAAAGCTTATATAAGTCAATCTTCTCAGGTGCCTTGGTTTCAATACGGCTTGTATTTATATGCACATTTACTTGGGGAATGCCTCCATTGTGCGTTGTTTGAGACAGCTGTCCTAGCAGCTTGAGTGTGTCTCTGACTGCACTGGTTTTTTCATTTATGGAGTGCAATCTGCTAGTATTTCTATTCTGACAAGTTATTTTGAGATCTAAGATTATGATAAAACTTTCTTTGTCAATATTGAAGGTGACATCTGTCAGAAAAGGAATGTGGGATAGCATCTATGATACTATCCAAGCTGTCAGACAATTTAAATCTACTGATACAGCTGATAATTATTCTGAATATGAAAGCATTGATGTTGAACCAAGTGAGAAGGATGCATCGATCCTCACAGAAACACAAGGTAAGCAGTCTTTGCTTTACATATGCTATTTTCATTTCTTCATTTTTTGTGAACATTGTTGAGGAGTTCAAGCTTTTTCTTCTTCATTTTCCTTCCTTTCCCTTTCTACTAAATTGAGTCCTTGTTTATTTGTTTGTGGTTTAGTTGTGGTGGATGAGTTCCTTGGTAATTCTTTATCCATTGTAGTTAAGTTAACCAGCGTTTATTTGCAATTTATTCTAATATTTTAATATTTTTTTGTTTTCCTAGACATGGGCCACAGCCTAATTACTTGGATATTCGAATTTGTTTGGAAATTTCTTGCCTTTTTCTACACATGTTTGTTTGTTTTGTTGGTTTTTATTGGGGGGTGGGGGAAAGGAATGATATATTTCTTCATACTTTTTGTAGTTTGATATTTATTACAGCTGATTAGTTGGTCTTTTTCTTTGTTACAATTGTAGCATTTTGAACTTTCTTATCTTCTTTTTAAAGTCTGTTTGTCAGTTTTGCTTCTATAAGAACTGTTATAACAAGCTTGTGTGAATCATTGTTTATAACTTGGGAATTGTGGTCACCAGCATTTGCTTATCATGCCTTATTCTGGGTTGAGTGGTTGATTTGTTATATAAATAAAAAGAATTTTTGGAGACATGGAAGTTAGGGTATTAAAGGTTGGGGCCATTTAGAGATTATTAAATAACAATATTAACTGGATAATCCTCAAAAAAAAAAAAAAATGCTGGATAATCCCCAATAATTGCCAGATTTCTTTCTCTGCATAATTTTCATTTGACCTCTGACGGCCTAGATCTGCATAACTGTATCAATAGAAGTGAGTAATATTAATTATTAAAGCTTTGGGCCATTTGTGTGTTTGTGGATGGTAACACTATGATTGCTAGCAACTAATGGTGGTCAAACATGTTATCTTTTGTCACTTTTATGACTCCTCAATCCTCTGGCTCTTCTCTTTAGAAATATAGTTTCTTATTATTTGATAACTCATTAGCTGATAATCTATTCACAGGTGTGACATTGGAAGATGTTATCAAGAAAATTATTGCTTATTTTGAGCTTAACCATGGAATTCATGGTGTTAGATCACTTAAAGAGCAAAAGTTACTTCTGCTGAGGAAGCTGTTTAACTGTGAGTCTTGGCTGGCTGAGCAATTTTGTGTGAATGATTTTAAGTCCCTTGGTCATGGAGACTTCCTTGTTTTCCTAGAAAGACATGCTTCTTTGTTACCTAGTGAACTACAGCAATTCGTGGCTGCTAAATTATGCAATGAGTCTCCTTTGGAAGTTTGCATTACCCAGCATCTTTTGACTGTTTTAATGTCACAAGCTTCATATAATTTACAGGACAATAACATTCTCACGAAGGAGACAATTTCTGCACTCTTCATGAAGCAATTTCCGATGCTCAGTTTTAAAGTTGTGGAAAATGGTTCTATGGAAGATTTTCTGGAGGTTGTGGAGAAGTCTAAGAATGATGTAAGTTCCAATTGTGTTGTTTTTTCATCATCGTTGTTGGGAATGTGTCATAATGGTAATTCTTTGGCCTACGATAAGAACCATTCATCAGAAGCTAAATGTGTTGAAAATGTTATGATGGTTAAATCAGTTGCTTCCAAGGATGCAATGGCTGTTTTGCTTACGGCCCCGATGTTGTCAGATTTGAATTCATGGTCACACTGGGATGTTCTGTTTGCACCTTCCCTTGGTTCTCTTATAGAGTGGTTGCTGAATGAAGCAAACGCAAAAGAGTTGTTGTGCTTGGTGACTAAAGATGGGACAGTTATTCGAATTGATCACTCAGCCACTATGGATTCATTTTTGGAAGCTGCTCTTAAGGGATCTGCCTTTGAAACAGCTTTGAAGCTGCTGTCTTTGTGTTCTATATGTGGGGGAATTAAGCACCTTCCCTTAGCCCTTCTAAAACACCATGCAGTCATGGCTCTCGAAGTCCTTTTGAAGAACCATGTTGAAAACATGGAACTAGATGATGATCAGAATTCCATTCTCAATGGAAAAGCTTTTTTGAGGCCAAAATTGTTGGAAGGTGTTTCCGTGGGTAGTTTAGGTAGTGAGTTGCGGTTGAACTTGGTCAAAATGAATAAAGCTGCATCTTGTGCTTCAAGGTTTTTCCTTGATTGTTTATGGTATCTACCTTCAGAATTTCGTGGTTGTGCAGCTGATATACTAATTCATGGGATGCGGCCAGTAATTAAAGATTGCCCTTCCGCAATTTTAAGTGAATGCAATGAACTGAGATATCGTGTTATGCTACATGAAGTAGGCTTGTCACTTGGCATAGTGGAGTGGATACAGGATTATCATGCATTTTGTTCCGTTGATACAAGTAATATCTTTCTATCCTCTGAGGGACTAGCAATGAAAACTGGTATCTCTGACTTAAATACAAGGCCAAACTATACACAGAATGCAATAGATGGGCTTTCAAATGCTGGGAAAGAAATCATAGTGCCTGATAGGACAGATAAGCAATCTGAAGTTTGCCCCATGATTGATCGTGCAAAAGTTTCTGCTGAGCGTTTGGGCACTGAGAATAGAAGACCATCTGTTGATGATCCAACAGATGCAGCCTTGTTAATTGAGTCAATCAGGCGAGATGAATTTGGTCTGGATCCACATCTATCAGATAACGAGAGTAGCATGTTAAAAAAGCAGCATGCTCGCTTAGGGAGAGCACTCCATTGTCTTTCCCAGGAGTTATACTCTCAAGACTCACATTTTCTTCTTGAGCTTGTAAGTTTGATTTATATTTTCAAATTGTCCCATGCTTTAAAATGTTGCTTGAATGGATTAAAATTTTTGGCCTTGCAGTTGTTACAGAACTTAATTTCTTAATTACAGAAAAGACTTGGCAAAGTGTTCTTTCCATAGCAGCTTAGAATTATGTTAGAGGACAAATTTATATTTATATATTTCATCTGAGGTATTTGTTATCCGGAAGATCTAATATTAGTCTAGTTCCATGAGGCGAACCAAGGCAGTTGGTTTTTTTGGTTGAATTTGTATTTTATGTGACATATAGTATATTGAAGAATGCAAATATGCTTGATTTTGGTACACTCTACTTCCACAACATCTGCCTTCTACGAAAAGGCTCAAGGGAGCATCATCGGACTTACTAATTATAGTTTACAGCTTTGTCTCTTATATCAGTTACTTGTTTATTTAACCCTATTTAATGGAAGTTATTAGATCTTAGAGTGTATTGATTAATGTTAGATAATTAGCCATTGCCTTTTGGTGTGGGGAATATTCTTGGGGCATCAAAAATAGAAATAAGATGACCTTATTATGGAATATAAAGTGTATTGAATTTTACTGAACTACCCCAGGTCAGCAGTGAAGTTCTTAACTACATCTAATTAAGCTTCGTGTTGTTTCAGGTTCAAAATGCTGATGATAATGTCTACGCTGAAAATGTAGAACCGACTCTAATATTTATTCTTCAAGAGCGGGGTGTAATTGTCTTGAATAATGAACAAGGCTTTTCTGTTCAGAACATAAGAGCCCTCTGTGATATTGGAAGCTCAACAAAAAAGGGATATGCTGGATATATAGGAAAGAAAGGCATTGGCTTCAAATCTGTGTTTCGGGTATGGTGGAAGCAACAGTTTCATCCTCTAATTTTTCGGTTTTCTGTTTTATATTCTTTCTCTGATATATCCAGTTCAAGTATCTTCATTTCTTGTTTCGTACCTTGTTTCATATGAGTGTTGAGTAAGAGTTATGGTCCATTGAGCAACAGTTGGGGAAATAGGATAATAGCATGAAACAATAGTATTATTGGCTCCAATGAGTAAATCAATGTCAGCACCAATCTATTTTGAATAGCAAAACTTAAGACTTACTTTAAACAATTAAATTTGTACGTAGTTTCTTCATAGCCAGCCAAATGAAAATTTTCTTTACTGCCAAAATTAATTTTTTTGCGTAAATTTTACAGGTTACAGACGCTCCAGAAATTCATTCCAATGGGTTTCATGTCAAGTTTGATATAAGTGATGGGCAGATAGGTTTTGTTTTGCCAACTCAAGTACCTCCCTGTAATGTGGACTCTTTTAAAATGCTGGTGAGTGGAGAAGATAATCATCTGGATAACAACTCTTGGAGCACCTGTATTATTCTTCCTTTCAGATCAGTAACATCTAAAGGAAATGATATGAACTGTGCTGTGTCTATGTTCTCAGATCTTCATCCTTCCTTATTGCTATTTCTTCACAAACTCCAGTGTATTGTGTTTCGGAACATGCTCAATAATTCATTCATTGTTATGAGAAAGGAAATTGTGGGAAATGGTATTGTAAAGGTTTCAAGTGGGATAGAAAACATGACATGGTTTGTAGCGTCAAAGAAGTTGCAGGCCGATAAAATTCATCGTGATGTGCAAATAACAGAAATTTCTATAGCATTTACACTGCAGGAGTCTGATAGCGGGTACTACAGACCATTTCTGGACCAACAACCTGTTTTTGCATTTCTTCCTCTAAGGACATATGGCCTGAAATTTATTCTTCAAGGTGATTTTGTTCTTCCTTCATCTAGAGAGGAAGTTGATGTAGATAGTCCCTGGAACCAGTGGTTACTGTTGGAGTATCCCAGTTTGTTTGTTTCTGCGGAGATGTCATTTTGTTCTCTCCCATGTTTTCAGGATAATCCAGGAAAAGCTATTTCCATTTACATGAGCTTTGTCCCACTTGTTGGGGAAGTGCATGGGTTTTTCTCTTGTCTTCCTCGAATGATCATTTCTAAGTTACGTATGTCAAACTGCTTAATTTTGGAAGGAGAGAAAAATCACTGGGTACCCCCTTGCAAAGTGCTTAGAGGCTGGACTGAATCAGCTCGTAAGCTTCTTCCTGAGGCATTGCTCTATGAGCACCTTTGTCTTGGATATTTGGACAAGGATATAGTTCTTTCTGATGCATTAGCAAGGGCATTAGGTATACTGGACTATGGTCCCAAAGTTCTTGTCCAAATTATGTCCTCTTTGTGTCAAAGAGAAAATGGCATTAAATGCATGGGCTTAGCCTGGCTGTCATCTTGGCTGAATGAGTTCTATACAATCTCTTCTGGGCATGCCTTGATGAATTATGATATAGAAACTGATTTAGTCAGTAATCTTAAAAAATTTCCATTTGTTCCCCTTTCAGATGGTACCTTTGGCTCTGTTGATGAAGGTACAATTTGGTTACATTCTGATGCCATGAACACTGGGTTTGAGAGGGATCTTGGGTTTGAAGCTTTTCCTACATTGTATGCTAAACTTCGATTTGTCAATCCTTCCCTTTTTTCTGCATCAGCTTTCAGTGTCTCTCACATAGGAAACATCATGAGTGCTCTTCATACTATTGGCGTCCAACAGCTCTCTGCACATGAAATCATAAAGGTGCATATTTTGCCAGAATTATCTCATAAAGAAATCAAAGCTGGGGATGAGAATTTGATGATAGACTATCTTTGTTTCGTGATGATTCATTTGCAATCTAGCTGTTTGAGTTGTCATGTTGAGAGGGATTACATTATGTCTGAATTACGAAATAAAGCTTTCATATTAACAAATTATGGCTTCAAAAGACCAGCTGAAGTAGCAGTTCATTTCAGCAAAAAATTTGATAACCCTGTTAATATAAAGAGGTTGATTAATGATGGGGATCTGGAATGGCATGAGGTTGATGTCACATATTTGAAGCATCCATCCTTCAGGTTGCTCTCTTCTGGATTGAAGAAGTGGAGGGAATTTTTCCTGGAAATCGGTGTCACAGATTTTGTGCAAGTGGTTCAACTTGATAAAAGCTTGGCAGATATGTCCAGTACTGTTCTTCAGAGTTTGTTGTCAGATTTGGACTTACTTTCCCTGGGATCTGCTGTCAAGGATTGGGAATCTCATGAGTTAGTTCAGTTGTTATCCCTATTGTCCACAGGTGGCAATCGAGAAGGCTGTAAGTACTTGTTGGAGGTTCTTGATAGGCACTGGGATTATTATAGCGAAAAAGCTACTGCTTGCTGCAATATTAAATCTGATGGTGATAGTAGACCTTTCAGATCTTCATTTTTGTGCAACATCTGTGATACGCAGTGGGTGGTTTCTAGCATGGACGATAAGCTTCACTATCCTAAAGAGTTATTCCATGACTGTGATGCAGTGCGTTCAGTCCTTGGTGCATGTGCTCCATATGCTGTGCCAAAGGTTTGTTTGATATTGGATATTGATTTTGCCATTAGATAATGTCATGATATCATTGCTTTGCATTTAAGTTCATCTTTGAAAGTTAAGAAAGTTGTATCAAGAGTAAAGTGCAAAAAAGCTAGAATTTTAGCAGGCAGTTCAAAAATTGATATCCCTCATTCTTGTTGAATTAATATTTAATATTTATGAAAGAATTTTCGTAGAATGAACATGGAAAGGAAGAGGTAATGCAAATAGTATGTAAATCTGCTTCTTTATAATGTAATCAGATCAGAACTAAACTTTTAAGTTATTACTACCAATTTAATGCTCACAGTTGCAACAGTTAGAAACTTATACTTCTCCACTTTGATATTAGAAATTTGCCAACTTTAAGTCTGATCTTTGTGCTTCTTGTTAGGTGAGAAGTGGAAAGTTAGTAGATGATTTTGGCTTTAAAACTCAAGTTACCTTTGATGATGTCCTTGAAGTTCTTAAATTATGGAGGTCCAATGCCTCTTTCAAGGCCAGGTATTATTGCCATTCTACTATGACTATGGATGCGGTTTTGTGTGTCTGTGTGACATGAATCTGTTTGGTCTATAAATCACTATAATAGTTTATGATTGGATGACAGTTGATGTTTCACTGACTTCTGAACATTTAACCAATCGGTGGTATTTTATATTTGATACAAAAAGTAGCTGTTTTGGAGTATCGCTTTCCTCCTGTTAATTCTAGCATGATGATTGAAAGATAAATAATGAGTGAAGTTCCAATTTTTTCAAAATGATAATCCCTGATTTTGTCATTTCATCGGAGTTGATAAAGGGACAAACCTTGACAGACATCGCCCTTTAAATTTTGTGTATGTTACCTTGGGAAAGGATAAGAAGATTTTTTTGCAATATTTGGTGACTTTCTTGCTGGTACTTTGGCAGGCAGTTCCTCAACCTTTTTTTTTTCTCTGTCAATATATTTGTGTTTTTAGGTAACTTTTGTTTTGCTTCTCTTTAGATTCAACAGTTTTTTTTTTCTTTTCTTTTTCTTCCTGAAATTTATCACACAATCTTGTGGTAGATTCCCTACTGTGAATTGTAAAAATTTTCTTCGTGGTAGCATAAACCACTTTTCCCTTGATATTAGTGTAGGTTTTGATTATCTGTTATACACGTAACGTAAAGTGTAGCCTTTACCCTTTCTCTGTGTCTCCAACTTTCTGATTTTTAATATAACCCTCTTTGAATTGAGCTGATTTATTTGCATGCGGCATTCCAGCATAGCACAAATGTCCAGATTATATACATTTATCTGGAATGAAATACACAATGCAAGGCAGAAAAGTGCTGAAGAGATCCATGCAATGCCTATATTTGTTCCCTACAAGTCTGCTTCAAGGCCTAATGATGTGGTCTCCGGCATGTTCTTGTCTTCTAAAGAATTGTATTGGCATGATTCAACTGGAACCCTGGACCAAATTATGTATGACCATTTTCAGTCTGGCTCATCTTTTGAGAATCAGCGCCACTTCATCAGATCATTGTCGAATGTTTATCCTGGTCTCCATGACTTTTTTGTTAATGAATGCAAAGTGCCTGAAAAGCCTTCATTCTGTGGTTATCTTGATATTTTGGTTCAGTTATCAAAACATTCTTTGCCTTCCAAAGCTGCCAAAGCTGTAAGTATCTCAATGAATTTTATTTTCCCTCATCGGAACCATGCAATACACTTAATCTAATTATTATTTGATATCTCAGGTTTTCCAAGTCTTTCGGGAGTGGGCTGATGGGCTGAAATCTGGATTCATGAGCTCCGAAGATATTTATCACATGAAAGACTGCCTTACTAAGTCAGACTATACTGTGCTACCCACTGTACTAGATAAGTGGGTTTCCTTGCACTCCTCTTTTGGTTTGGTGTGCTGGTGTGATGATGAGAGTTTAGGGAGGAGGTTCAGGAGCAAGGATAATATTGATTTTCTGCACTTTGGCGCTCTGAATGACAATGAGAAAGAGTTACTTCGGACACAAGTGTCCAGTCTAATTCGAACCTTAGGGATTCCTGTTCTTTCTGAGGTAAGATACCTGTATTTGTGTGTGTGATTCAAAAGCAAGTAGTTAGGGTGCTATATGGGTTTACTGTTCTCTATTTTATCTGTGTTTTTTAAATAACAAGTCAATTGAGTTGTTTTCGGTATACTTTGAATTCTTTTGATTTCATTCCTAATGTTGTTAAATGAAATTTTCTTTTATTTGTCTGATGGAAGCTTTATTATTATTAGTTTAAATATTGTTATCATTGTTAATATTATATTTGGTTACAGTCTAAATAAGAATGTAGAGATGTCTGATTGAACACTGCCACTGCATGGAAGGTTCACCATAGTCTGTTGCATTCCTACTGATAATGACGATCTTTATTTAGTTTGCACTAGATTACCACTGCCACACTCCTAGTTCTGAGTTTTCTAGTTTCTTCAACTTATGCAGTTTTATTGTGATCTACTTAAAGTTTAAATTTGTCTCTGTCTCTTTTTCTTTTTCCTGCTTTTTCCAAATGTGTTCCATTGAGTACAGAGTATTATTCATGGTCACTTGTGACAATTCGTATGCTGAATCCAACATCATTAGACCACCATTCGGATCTGTTTACTTAAAAATATAATGAATTGGAATAGGGTTTAGCTGAGATTTTACTTGGAAGCTAAAATTCTGTACTAATTTCGCTTGAAAGGCAGTTACCTTTGTATCAATGCTAAAACTATGACCTGCTTTTATGTGTATGTATCACTTTCGCTCATGCTTTTGCTTTATGTAGGTTGTTACTCGGGAAGCAATATACTGTGATAAAGTAGGTGGTAGCTTCGAAGCTTCCATGCTTAACTGGGCTCTTCCTTTTGCACAACGCTACTTATACTGTGTCCATCCTGATAATTATGTTCAATTCAAGCAATCTGGATTTGATAAAATAAAAAATTTAGAAATTGTTGTTGTTCGTAAACTGCACTACAGGAATGTTATAAAGAGCCATGGAATCATGTCCAAAAAGCAATATGAATGCACCTCTCTTCTGCAGGTATGAGTTGGTACCCTTCTTAGTGTATTTTATTGCTTTCTCCTTAAGAAGTTTTTATTTGATAGATTTATTGTTTCTCTTCTCAAATGCATATAAGAATATAAAAAGAATTCGGTGCTGTGCCTGGATGTCGCAAAGACTCTTAATTACTAATGTCTAACTATAAAGTGATTATTACATTGTGCTTGTACAGGCTAGATACTTTCATCATGCTGAAGTCTGATTACTATTTCATTGTCAGATTTCCTGTTCTATGGTGACATTGATATAATCTCAATGTTTGCATGGTAAATATTGTTGTAACTTTTTGTTTGATTGACAGGATAATATTTTGTACACCACTCGTAAATCAGATTCCCATGCCTTATACATGGAGTTTTCTCGTTTGCTATTTGGTGGAACTCCTGATTTGCACTTGGCAAATTTCCTTCATATGGTGACAACTATGGCTAAATCTGGTTCTAATGAAGAACAGACAGAATTTTTCATCTTGAACAGCCAAAAGGTGCCAAAACTTCCTGATGAAGAACCTGCTTGGTCACTATCTTTTGCTCCTTGTGAAGCGGAGAATAATGAACTTCTTGAGACTAGTTCTGCCTTAACTGTAGGAAATGAGAAATCCACCTTGGATTCCAATAAAAAACCAGAGAAAAGGTGGCCGCCTGTGGATTGGAAAAAAGAAGCTAGACGCAGTAAGAGACAAAAGCCAAATTTACAACCTACTGATGGTTCCAAAAAGAGTTCATGTCATGGTACTGAGGACATTGATTCAGATACCAGCAGTGGTTTTCCAAGTGAGATGGATGTTAATATGGCAACAACCTCAAAATATCCAAATTTTCCAGATTCTGAAAGTATGCTTCAACAGGGCAATACTTGCGATCCAGCTGATTGCAGTGGGAGAATTGTAATTGATCCATCAGTTGACTCTAGTTTATTGTCAGATAGCCGTCAGGTGCTTTCATTTCAATCTAGCCTGAGAAACCAGCTTGAGTTTGTTCCTCCTGTTACTCCTGGGTTTGTTCCCCCTGTTACTCCTGGGTGTATTCCTCCTGAATATTGGCACAGAGAACAGCTTCCTACTGGCAATCCCATTGGTGCAGAAGCTAAGCTAACTGGGAAACTGGGCGAGCTTGCTGCTTTCAAATTCTTTGCTGGCAGGTTTGGTGAGACTGTGAAGTGGGTCAATAGGGATAATGAAACCGGTTTACCTTATGATTTAGTGATAGAAGGGAACGATGGTCATATAGAATACATTGAAGTTAAGACAACCAGATTTGGAAGGAAAGACTGGTTCAAAATATCGACGAGAGAGTGGCAATTTGGTAGTGAAAATGGTGATTCTTTCAGCATCGCACATGTTTTCTTATTGAGTGATAAAGATGCTGTCGTCTCAGTGTATAAGGACCCTATTAAACTTTGCCAGCAGGGCAAGCTGCACTTGGTTATTATGTTGCCAAGGCAGCCACAGTGGTAGGATTTTGCATCCATGCCCTGAATGGATGCCATGTATGTTCTATCTTTGATTTGATGGAAATTGGTTAGCCATTTCATCTTGTGGATTAATTGCCTGCTGGAATGCATGCCCCCCTGTTGGTTGGCTACTTTTTGGATGCCAAAGATTCTGGTGCTGAAATCACCGATGCTATGGCTTGCATCTGGGCCCATCAGAAATGCAAACCTCAAGGTCCCTTCTACTTCTCTATGAATCAATCTCTGACTCTGCTGAGTTTTATGCTGATACATTTTAGTTAAAACTACTCTGCTGAAGCCTGAACATGACAACTGGGAATCTCTTGGACAGGTTAATTATTCCGGAGGCTCCTTAATGAGATTTAGATACATCGTCATCAGAATCTCTAACACAATAATGATTAATGGCATTGTTGTTACATTAGAAAGAATGTTGCAAGTATATAGGACATTAATGGTATACACTACACATGAGTAATTAACATACAACAAAGCTGTTTCTTGCATTGTACTAATGTCTCGTCTCATATAGTTTCATGTAACATCTGTATATAGAAACATTATGATCTTTTTTTTTTTTTAAATCTTCAAATGCTTTCCAATTAGATTCTAGTTAACTAGTAGTAGTTTTTCATGTTCTTGAAATATACATGCTGTCTTCAAGAAAAGCCAGAGATTTCCGGTGCATGCTTTTAGAGGTCCCATTGAATTTGGTTGGTCTGACTGTGTCTCCAAATCTTTCAGCTGCTGCTGTCCTAAAAATTATTATTTTCTGGTTTCAGGTTGTGGAAAAGTGTGCAAATTTAACTGTAGAAAAATATTATATATCTTTTCTATGGGCATTAATTTATGGAAAAGTTGGATATGAGTTTCTGTCAAGGAAAATGAAGGTTATGTTTTGGTGTTCTCCCTTTTTCATCTCAAAAAAATCAAAGAAATTAGATAGTGACACAACATGTGTCAATGAAAACAAGCATATTCTTAGAGAATAGAGATGACAATGGAGTGAAAATCTCAAAATAAAGTAAATATGTTCTCCATTTTCACTTCATTGTCATCTGCATTCTCTAAAAATATGCTTGTTTTTATTGACATATGTTGTGTCACTATCTAATTTCTTTAATATTTTTGGAGATGGAAAATGGGGAATGTTCTTGTTAGGCACATATTTTCTTATATTTTATATGTCAATTTGATTTGATTATATGGCTATTTCTATGTACTTGATGCTTAATTTATTCATATTTATGTTTTAGGTACATATTGGAGTGTTTCAAGGCAAAAGGAGCTAAATTAGAGTTATTTAAAACAAGCTGAAATTCTCCTGTTTCAACCTGGAGCGGGTCGAACTCGACCCCTGACAAGGTCGAAACAGGGCTAAAAATCAAAAGCTGGGATTTGTTCAATTGTGGACTCAATCTCTTTTGGGCCTTATATTATACCAGCTGGACATGTAATGTTTGGGCCTTGGAAAACATAATTACCCATGTTATTTACTTTAGTAATTATTAGGAAATTTGTGGCAAAATTGTAATTTGCCAAAACTAAATATTAGGTTTATGTTTTAAAAGGCAGCCGCATGCGAGAATTTATTAAACTTTGAATTGGAATTTTATTTTGGGTTGGAACATGATTTTGGGAGGAGGAGAAAAAGAGAGAACGACTCGCTCTCTTGTTCTTCTCTATTCTTATTCTTTTGTAATTTTTCTAATTTAAGTTAATTCAATTTTGAGACTTTCAATCTCTTGGGTATTTGATTTGTGAGGCTCATCTATCTTGTAAGTATTTCAATTTTCTCTAAATTATTTGAATGATTTCATGCTTAATTATTTAGAATGGTCATCTATTGTAATTGGGTATGATTTTTATTGTTAGATGAGATTCCTATATGCAATCGTAGGTAATCAAATCCCTAGTAACAACTTAGAGTAGCCCTCTAAGAGAATCTTGAATATAGATTGAATGTTGCCTATATTAGTGAGCATTGTCTATTGTTGACTAAGATCTTTCTAGTTCTTAAAGCAATAAATTACTTGAATCTAGTAGACGCTTGGAACTAGGTTAGTATATTTGTTAGGATTGAGTCTAGGACTTGCGTCATGACTAATGAAGACTAAGGAAAGATAGGGATTAATGGTCGATGACGTTAATCTACGCCATCTATTTATCAAGTTAGATTTCAATTGATGTCAAGGATCAAATCCTTTTATCCCAAGAGTGCGATTGTCTTGAAATTAGAATATTTATTTAATTGTTTCTTTAATCTCACTAGTATTTTATTTTGTTATTTATTTAGTTTAGTTAATTTCTCCATAAAACCCCCATTTAGTTTAATTCACAACTTTAGGAAAAGTAATTAAAACAATAGTTCTCTGTGGGATCGACTCGTACTTACCCTGTCTATAGGTTTTGTATGATTTTATTTTTTGGTGGAATACGACACCCATCAGTTCTCTACTATCAAACATAGCCGAAGATCCAAGGCAATTGCTTGAGTAATTATGGAGAACAAAAGCTGCAACACAGAAATTTCCTTGGTCAGTTCTACTTGAAAGTGACACTGAAAAAACCTCTGTTTGAAAAGAAGAGCATTAGTGTTAAATGCATATTATAGACTACGTGAATGAGAGGGAAACTTTTGGCAAAGTCTAGTCTAGTGAAGTTCCTCTCTTTCTTGTCACTCTTGGAATTTTGGAACTTTGAAAATTCAACTTGAACGAAATGCTAGTATTACTATTAGTCGTCATCATCATTTATAAAAATCAACTATACTCCGGGTCCGGATGGACATGATTTTAGAAAAAATTTTGCAATGAGAGGGAAGTGTCTTTGTTTTCAGCTAATCAACTTGTAAAATTTATTCTTCACATTAATTAGAAACCAGTTCCAACGACATTGACTTGACTTAAAACTATATCAAGTGTGGAGCAAGTTGGAGTGATGGGAGTATCGCTTACTAATTACTATATCATCAGTACTATTTTTTAACCGTTTATTAGATTGCTTACTTTTCTTGTACCATTTTATACATTCTTTAACCATTTCCATTTCCATTTCCATTTCGATTTTTTTGCTGATTATGGTCTATCACCATTAATCATGATGGTTAGCATTACTCATTTTGGCCACATTATTAGGTTGTATTATTAGTGGTATTCTTGTAATTACCTAAATAACAAAAGTTGTATTATTGTTACTACTTACTTATTCTGCCTATATAAATACATATATATACACGACGATGCTATGCTAACTGCTAAGCGGTGTGAGTGATTTAAGAAAAAACAGAGAGATGAAGAAGGAGATGGAGATGGAGGCCAAATCCCAGTTGGTGTGGGTACTTGGGCTGACTATTTGGTTGTGGTTTTTAATTAGTAGCAGCAATGCGTGTTGGGAGGATGAAAGAATTGCTCTCTTGAATCTCAAACCTTTCTTCAATAATAGTTATGGCCATCTGGATGACTGGGTGGAGGAAAAGGGGTCGGATTGTTGCGAATGGACAAGAGTTGAGTGCAACTCCTCCTCCAACCGTGTCATCTCTCTCTCTCTTAATTATACAAGGAGGATTCTTATCACTACTTATATCTGAATGTCTCCTTGTTTCTTCCCTTTGTTGAATTGAAGGCTCTTTATTTGCGAGGGAATGGCATAGCAGGTTTTGTTGAAATTCATCATCATCATTATCAAGGTTGGTTGCTTCTCTTTTCATTTAATCCTTATATTATTTTATTATTATTCTATTCCTATATGGCTATATAATATATATCGCCACTCATCTGATCTCTTACAGGTTTTGCAAAGCTACCATTTCCTACGTTGGAAAGGCTTGACTTAAGTTACAATTACCTGAATGATAGTAGCATTTTATCATCTCTCACTGCCCTTTCATCTCTCAAGTATTTAAGTCTGGGATTCAACCAGTTCACGGGATCAAGTCATACAATAGGTAAAGCTAATGTTTATCAAGTGATCATAAAATAATATATATTTGAAGATCAATTATTATTATGATCATATAGAAAATATTAAATTCTTTTCATTTCATTCTTATGATGATCAGCAGGTTTTATTAAACAGCTTTCAAGACTCTGTAATTTGGAGACCCTGGATTTGAGTGGGAGCCATTTGAACAATAGCATCTTGTCACATATGAATAATCTTTCCTCTTTAAAGTATTTATATTTGCGGGACAATAACTTTGAAGGAAGGCTTCATATCCAAGGTACGTAGAATTGTTCTATATATGTACCTCTTCTATCCATTCACAGTAAAATCAATAAAGTAATGTAATGTTAGGAAAGCTAATTTTGAATATTAGTGGACTTGTTTTGACTCTGTGTAATATTGGACTTCGAATTAGAACTGAATAATCTATCAAACTTGAAGACATTGGATCTAAGGTGGAACAGAATTGAAAGCCTGGTCCATTCAAATAATCAAGGTGAAAATTTGTATATCAATTCCTTGATCAATCAAGTTTTTATATCAATTAAGTTTTTTTTTAATTTACAGGAAATGGAACACATCTAAGGTTGACCAATTTGGAGGAACTTGATTTGAGTAATAATCTCTTCCGGAACAACACATTTGCATTCCCTTCTGCCATTTCAAATCTTAAGTCCTTGGTTTTGAGTGATAATCAATTGCGCGGCTTAATAGATATAATTACAGGTGAACTTTGATTTTTAGCATCTTAATTTAAAATAATCAATCCTGTACATTCTTCATATTCGTGACATTTGCTTCATTCAATTTTCATCTTCATTAACCTTATTGATAGGATTGAACAATTTGATAAAATTGAAGAAGTTGGATTTGAGCTCCAACGAAATTGAAAGCCTTGGATCCTTGGAAGGTATGCTGTCATATCTATATACTATATAAGTCTAAACTTCAAAATCATTGACCTGAAATATCTAAAATAACCTTTTTAATTTTAAAAGTTTAGTATTCATTTAAAGGGTATACATGTATTTATCAAATTAAACTTTTAAGGTTCAATATGTAATTTCATTTATCAATTAAATTAAATATATTATTATATTAAAATTTATAATTTCTTTTACCGCACCCTTATTTCAATTAATTTTTAATTCCTATGTAATATATATAATAACTAAAATAATTACATTAATTAAATGTAATACTATAATAACTGAAATCCTTATATTAATTAAATTCTTAGATATTTTTTAATTCAAATTCTTAGGTATTTGTGCAAACGTATTGACTAAAAAGAAATATTGTTTTGTTGGCAAAAAAAAAAGAATATTGTTTCCTTAATAATAAATGAATCGGATCTTTAATATCTTTTATAATTTTGAAATTTTGTTTGACATTGATCTAATTTAATTTAATAAATCAACCACTAATATTCAACTAATTTTTTTTTGGTATAGTTTATATATATATATATATATATATATATATAATAGTAATGTGTTGTATCTTATACACTACAACTTTGTTAGTAATCTTAGACTTAAAAAATTAACAACGTTCATCATTGATAAATAAATCGGATCTTTAATATCTTTTATAATTTTGAAATTTTGTTTGACATTGATCTAATTTAATTTAATAAATCAAGCACTAATGTTCAACATTTTTTTTTTTGGTATAGTTTTATATATAATAATAATGTATTGTATCTTATTCACTACAACTTTGTTAGTAATCTTAGACTTAAAAAATTAATAACATTCACCATTGATAAAGTTATTAAGCATGT